>CAIGRF010295581.1:77797-92148 GCA_903798235.1 Fraxinus ornus | reverse complement strand
AAAAAAAAAAAAAAAAAAGGTTGAAATTTGTCGCCCTGATTAGAAAGTTTTTATTTTTTGATGTCTATCGATTTTTGCTTAATTAACTCTGTCGCTTATATACTGGATGTAAAAGAGAGGGTTTCCAGTGATAAATCAGCACATCCTGCAAGGGAACAGGAATTCAAAGAGCTTGGTTTTTTGTTTACAGTTATTTATCCCTTTTGCTCAGACAAGGTGGTAATGTATGATTTTTTATTTTTACTTGCGATAGCGAGTGGGAGGGATGCATGGTGAGGTCATGAATACTACTTATATTCATTCTATTATACTCGTTGGAATCTCAATTGGTTGAAATTGCAATATTGAAAAATATATGTACAGTTAGTCTTCAGTCACATAACTTCATTATCCTAAAGTAAAAACTTTGCATTCTAACTTAAACTTGATTTCAGACTACAGTGGTTTATACAATGAATTCTTAATGGGTTCAAATAGTAATGCAACCACAAAAACAACTGTGTTCCCGATAAAATTGGAGCTGATTCATGATTCCTTTTTCACTGCTTTTGTTCCATTGGTTTATCTGTCAAAAGACACAATGAGTTCAAATTCTTTTTAATTGCATTATGTCACATTGACATGATAAGATGTGAAGAAGTTTTATGTTGATTATCAACCTAACTTTACTCATACTTTTTCATGTCATATTTTTGATGAAGCGTAGTAATGATCTAGAATCTTCAGTCACATAAATTCGATTAGCTGTTAGCTTTATGCTTGGACCTAGAAACTTCCCATTTGACTTAATTCACAGACTACTAATGGTTTCATTATGCGTACGTCTAATAATGACTTTTGTTCCCAAGGTTATTTTAGAGTTATTGCTTCTTCACCATCACATCTCTTCTTCCATCTATTACTTGCCATTTGTTTATGTGCATTCTGAGAATTCTAATCGCATAACCTATGATAAAAGAGTGTGCATTCGCTTCTTTTGTCTACCCCATAGTAGTATAAGGGAAAAAAATGCTCCTATTGATTTTAATATTTCCATTTATGATAATTTTGTTTTGTGTAGATTAATTTCTTTGGCTTTCATTTTTGTTTACTACTATTTACTGGCCTTTCTTCTTGAGCAACAATTTTGTCAACTTTCCTTGGAACATTTGTGGCAGTTAACTGGTAGGTTTAAGAGTAACTGACTATCATTTCATGAGAATTACAGAGTGTTCTCTACATAATTTCAGTTTACTTTGATTGAATTTGCTCTTTAGCCCATGTATTTACACATAGCACTTATTACACAACATTTTCTCAGCAGCTATCTCTTTGTCCCTGTGTGTTAATTGATGCTTGCATGAATGTTGTGTTTCTATGAGTTATAAGTTACTCAGACATCTGAATTTGAACATTTCAGTAGTCTTGTAGTCTTCAATGGTTTCACTATATCCAGCTCCTTCTGACTGCAAATCACGCTCAGAGGCTCGTATTTTAGCGCTGAATCTTGAATTTCCACCATTAATATTTATTGTAGTTACCTCCAGAGGCAATAATTACTTGCTCTCTTACTTTTGTTCCATTGTATTGTGATTAACTCTTAAATACTCATGACCACTGAACTTCATATAGATAATCTCTGAACAAGTTTTCGAGAAACTTGTCAGACGACTGATAAATTTAACTGTTGATTTTGTAAGTTAGAGAGCATGGTCGATTATTATCTTCTGAGATTCTGTTGGACTGTTTTTCAGCAAGTTTTTACAGAGTTGTCTGACATGCACAATCATTTGCATTTTCCTATGCATTTCTATCTGTTGGTACTTTGTGTTGGAAGATCTGCTATCAATTTTAATGTATTCTGGGATAATGATTCTGCACTGAGTTTTTCATTTTGTAGTCACGTGATAGCATCGCTTATGAATATTTTTATATGTGATGCGGTTTTGATATTTTTGGTTTAATATTATAGTTCTTACTTGAACTCAAATTTTCACGCCTTGCTGCATTATTGGGAATAAGATTTCTCATTGGTCTCCCCCCCCAACAACAAATATAATCTCTAATGCAGGTTCTTTGTTATGGCTGGGAGGAATCACATGATGCCCAGACATCCAGATAATTTCCGGGGTGTCTGTGATGGCCCACATTCTTATTTAGATCAAGGATCAGGACGAGGACCTCCTCATCCTGTGTCCCTGGAAGAGGAACTTGAACTCCAGCACAGAGACATTAAAGGCTTCTTACCGAAAACAGACACGTGGTTGATGACAGTGTGATGCTTCGAAGGGAATTGACTGCAGTGAAAGATGAGATTCACAACATAGGTCAGGTCATTCCTAAATTGCATGCTGACAGACAGATTCAAACAAGGGAGTTGATTGATAGAGGATTGAAACTAGAAGCTCGGCTGAACCTCGAAGGGGAGAGGTTGTGCAATTAAGAGATGAAACTCAGAAATTAAGTACTTCGAGGCAGGAATTATCATCCCAGGTTCAAACTCTGACAAAGGATATTAATCGAATGCAAGCTGAGAATCTGCAAATAGCTGCCATAAAACTGACATTTATAAGATGGGAAAAGAGCTGGTGTTTTAACATAGCCTCCATGATCTTGTAAACTAAAAGTACGTTGAATGCCTTTTCTGTTATACTACATTCGACAAGTAGGTCTATACTCATATTCTGCATAATTGTTGAGTTTGATGCCTTCTCTCAAGTGCAAATTATGTCATCCAAGAATTTGCTTGGGCATGTCCTATTTTTGAGCAAGTCTTTTCTGCTGCATCTGGTTACACACAACATAGGAAAATGTATGAATATGAGAAGGAAGGAAACGAGGAACTGGTAGAACAAACTCGATCAATGGAGAAAAATCTCCTGTCCATGGCTCGTGAAATAGAGAAGCTACATGCTGAGCAAGCTAGTGTAGAAAGGAGGGCTCGAGGAGGTCATGGTAATCTCTGCTCTCTCTCTCTCCACAGCACATGCACTCAGATACGAGTTAGATTCTGCTCTTATTTCTGTCTCTAACGTTGACAAACCAAGTTTCCTTGACATCAGTTTTCCTTTTTACAGGTGTTGGGGGTTACAATATGATGAATGGAAGTCCTGAAACAAGATATCCTGATCCATATGGTGGTGTATATGGTGCCGGACCATGGGGGATATATGATAAACACGGTCCTCCTCGACACTGATCCTTCAATGAAATGCTGTGGTACTGGAAGGGTCATTTACCAGTTTCTCTCATATGCAAACAGTGTATCTTTTCATTGCCATATGGCACCAATTTTATTTCTTTGGAATTGGAAATCAAATGAAAATTCTGGTATAATTTACTGTGAATCTAGCTTCTTTTTTCTTTTCTTTTTTTCCTGGCGAAACCTTTGAATCGACATAATTGGTTATCGTGTTGTGTGAATGTGCCTAGATCATATAGAAAATTTTTGCATTGGGCCACTATAATCCGCAAAAAGTAATTTTAATTCCTAAATTAGACGACCTTGACTATCTACTACGAGTACTATTAATTGAAATTGAAAAGATCAGAGAAGACGCGGCCTTGACTCACAATTACAGATAACTGTATGGGGGTGGACCATTTCCACTTCATTCCAACCTAACAAAAGGCCTGATGGCATAAGTTTCAGCTGTAAATCAACCATTTTTTCTACCTCTCTATCTCATGAAGTAAATTATCAAAATACCGCAGCTCCACTTTTTAAGTAGGAAAATGGTGAAAATATGAAAAATGAATAAATAAACAGGTACTGATAAGCTATGATGTGAAACTAAGCAATTTGTCTAATGTTCGAAATGGGTTTTTGGGCCTTCAAAACTTTTGAAATTGATCGAACTGTGGAAGGTGTGGTTCGACAGCAGCCACCAATGAGTTTTGCTCCAGCATCTCGCCATTTTGGGGCAAATTGCACAAACTTTTCATCATCAAAACATTTTGATGGCTGCCCATAAAATCACATGAACTATTAATTGATACACTGCATACCTTAAAATGCAATAAAAAATGGGTTTGAAGAGATTTAATGATATGCACAAAGAAAATTAGGTATCATCAAAATAAATGTATTACTCACCAGCCATCTTTTAGCAGTGCCATCCCATATTTCACCACTGTTGGGGTACACAACTATTGCCTTATCAGTTAACTGCAGATGCATTTTCATTTCAGGTCAGCTTCGAATAAATTTCATTTTCTTTTCTTTTCAATGTATTATTTTTTTATTTTTTGCAAAATTTACCTCTTTGAATATCTGGATGAGACTTAATATAAAATGTGGTGGTGCACAATTTATTCCAACCGCACTAACTTTGTTACTCTTGTTTATTATGTCAAGGCATTCTCTAAAGCTTTCTCCTGAGGGTGCATTCTCACCGTCTACAGAGCTGAAACAGATCCAAGATGGAATCTCAATGTTTTCTTCGTCAAGCAACTCCACACAAGCCTGTTTATCAAATTTAAGACGGCAAAAATGTTACAAGAACGAATAAGGTTACATGTTTACAGTTTTTGATTCTCATCATCCTTTTTTCTCTTGGATTTCTAAGGCAGACCATGTGCATTTATATCCAGATGCTTATGTTATGCGGTTATGTCCTTAGATTTCTTAAACATGAATGGCAGTCCACGTGCCATTAAATATAAGCATTGAATCAATCAAGATATTGTATTGTACAGTAATCCATCAAGAATGTGAAAAACAAGTAATCCCACTTATTCATTTTGTTCCATAATAGTCTGGTAAAAATCAACAAGTCTACAAATTAGTCCTCAAATTTATACAGTATTAAAATTTCTGAAATTTTTTTAGTATCAAATGGTTAAAAATATTAGCATACCTGAGCCTCCAGTTTGTTTGGAATGGTCTCAAATGCAAGCAAATCTGGCCCTGCTTCCACAAGAACTTGCAATCTACGCCGATGAAAATCCTTCAACTTCTCTATACTTACGTTCGGTCCATAGTTCCCACTGAAACAAAAGATAGGCAGAAATCAGTGACACTAAAAATAATATCAATTTTGTAGGGATTATCTTCAAATCTATTATTTCGACCAAAACAATCATTGGCACCTGTATTCGGAACCATCCGCAAGATATGCACCGTAGCTTCCAATGGAGGCTGCAATCAGAGCCCTGTTGTAATTATGACCAGAACTCCTTTTCATTGCAGCCCAGAATTTATCCCGGGCTTCGACTGCAATTGTGACACTTTTCTCAAGCAGTGACTCTGCTTCTTCAACCGACAGCCCTCTGGATAGAAACCCTGGAAGAGTGGCCTATTCATTTGCCAAACAAAAAAGGCAACATAAGTGTTATTTACAGATCCAACAAAAGCTTTGATAACATTAAGAATCAATGTACACACGAAACTATCCCCTGTTCCTTAAACCGAGAAGACAGAACAAATCAGATGGTGTATAGCCAGATATGTTTAACTCGATAGGACTGCACATGATTGAAGGAGAGAACAATAGTTGTCCAATTCGCTTGTTGGAATTTTATATCCAATATTGGGTATCAAATATATTGAATAGACATCATTTGTGCATTGTCAGTTTTCGTAATTAGCCCTTTATAACATTTACAACTAAAAGCACATCAAATCCTAGGATCGCAAAATCAAATTCTAATAGTTGAAGTAGAAATCAATATTCATAACCACCAAATAAACATCGACAGTAGAAACGTAGAAGAACAAACTTGATAAGATGAAGTTACTAATATATCTGCACCAGCTTCCAAGTACTCCAAATGAACCTGCACTCATAAAAACAAAGTTCCAATGATCAAGTCAATCAAATTCTGCATATGTATTTATATAGACATATAGTGTGTCTGTGTGTGTGCAGAATTATGTACCCTTTTAATGAGATCGGGGTCTTTGATTAGACAAAGAGCACTCCAAAGAGGGTCATTAATGGAGGCACCGTGTTTCTCAAGTTGGGTGGCGAAACCACCATCCACGACGGCGCAACCGCCGGACTTCTCTAGTAGATCCTCCAACAACAGTGCATGTACTTTTTCTCTCCCCATCTCTCTCTCTCTCTCTGTTAAGAACAAAAAAAGGGTTCTTGAAAGAACAATAAGGACTTTATGGTGCCGGGGAGACGTGATTTTAAATAAGGGGGCGGGTGAAGGAGAAGCATATAGATAGCGTGTTATTGCTGTATTTGATGTTTATTTATATTTTTCAACGCGGACGCTTTATGCATACAGGTTCTTGCTTGGCATCTGGTCTGTATTCCGTGTTCTGTTCATATTAGCTTCAAAAAAGAAAGAAAGAAAGAAATAGAAAGAAAAAAAAAAAAAACTTATTTGAGTTCGGGTAAATTCCATCGGGATCCGCAACTATTCGTAAACGTCACTCATGTCTTTGACGGACGAAAAATGCTTAGTTGCACGTTAAATAGTTACATGACGATGTTAGATTGAATGAATAAAATTGTTCCAAAATATATATTTTATTTTAAAACAGATTGATTGTAATTTCAAGTTTCATTAACAAATTCGAATAGAGTAAGATTTTTCAACGTTAATGATACATATCCCCCTTACTTCACTCTCTCGTGAGTGTCACATGATCATTTAACGTTCAAATAAATGTTTTATGTTACTAGGAAAAGTTTGGGACTTTTGTGCAATAGATAGTAAGTTGAGGACATGGTGCCACACTTAAGAAAGGTTGGGGATCCCTGGTGGGGGTTCCCTTTTTACTTATGTTTTGATTATAGTTGAAAATAAGTAATTATTTACTCTTAAGGAATGAAATTTGAGTTAAAAAACGCCTAGAGGTCACCATGAATAGTCATTCAACTTTTATTTATTTCAAACTCATCACTCAAGTTTCAATTTCATTTTAACTTGATCACTAATAATGAGTCCGCCACAAAATTTAACATGGTAGAAAGATTCTATTATGTGGACTCCTCTTAACCTTGGTTTCTACATTAGTTGGACAATAATGCAAATTGCAACATGAAAGTCATGCTATTCAAATTCAATTTTGCACGAAGTTAGTTATTGTCTGAACAAAATTTTATAAGTTGAAAATACACGATCGAATGACTAACTAGCTCTATTAAAGCTCATAATGTACGTGCAATTAATTCATTTTCCATGTAGGGATGACATCTATTGTGATAGAATCATTATCGTGACCGAATAGAAAAGAAATAAAAACGAGTTAGGAAAAAATAAAAATGTGAGTGATTAAAATAAAATTTCCACTCCAACGTTTTCGGGCTATTATCCTTTTGTTGGGCTAATTTCACCTACCCATTTTTGATTTATTTTTTTGGTCCCCATTTTTGTACAAATGTTATTTTCACTCACCAAACATTGACTAAATATATATAATCAAAATTGCCGTTCGTTTGCCAGTTTATCCAAACCAAACATTGATTAAATATATATAATCAAAATTGAGGTAGAGAAAATCAGGTTACGTTTGGGGTAACAGACTGTATTTGACGTTGAAATTTAGAATTGATCTTTATTTTAATTTTTTTCTGGTGAGACGTAGACAAAAGTTTGGTGACCTTTGACCATTTATTAAACAAATATCTTTTGCACATTGTTTTACCATACCATGCCTTCCGTAAAATGTTGGGCTTTTCTTTTTACCCAAATTAGGATGAATTTTTTATTTCCAGTATTTTTATTGGGAAAATAATATTTTCTTTATTTCACATAATTTTTTTTATCTTTTTTTCATCTTTGTGGTATTTCTAAAGTTTGACATTCACCCTTATAGATACTAAACTCTTTTCACAAGTTTTGTATTACTGAAATATATAATAATTGTGTATGCAAATTTATTGTATTTGTTTTTTTCATATTAGTCAATTAAATCAAATACTCCGTTCTCTGCTATTAATTTGTTTTTTTATCTTATTGTTTGTTTGCAATCATATACTTCAAATCGTGTCATATATATTACCTCGATCCATTTTATTTCCCGACATAAAAGGACTACTTCTGATACATCGTTTATTTTAGGAAGGATATCTCAAGGTTTTTTTAAGCATGAAAAATAAAAAATACAGTACGCACAATGTTCATAAAACTTCGATAAGACATTAGGATCAGAAAAATAAGAAAATTACTTGGTTATTGGAAAATACATACATTAATAAACCAAGAGGAAAAGTCTTATAAGCCCAGTTACCAAAAACTTAGAGCTAAAATTAAGCGCAAACCATAAGCATTGCCAGGACCTAAAGTTCTTTTCATATAAATCCAACTCATTACGGAAACAAGTGAAGAACTGCGCTCAATCAGGTGGAAGATCTGCACCATCTCCGGTGATTGAGCAGTCTATGTGCCTTGACAAAAATTAGTCATGAGAAAAGACCCATATGAGAGATCTTGAGAACTTGTAATATTCTTCACTGGACACACACAACAATCACTTTATTTGGTGATTGGTAGGGTCCATCCAAAACTTCAATCTGCGCTTTAATATTTAGCTAGAAAAATTAGTGAAGGCACGCATTTCCCTCGAACAGAAAGAGGGAGGGAAAAAGGAACAAGATAAGCAACTCTACAAGGTTAGTATTGAAGGGTTTGAAAGAGTAGCTAGGATGATCAGTATTCCTTTAGCAGAGAAAGAATTGTCAAGATTTACATAAATATTTTAAAATAAAGAGAAAATTCCACCTCCTTGAAGAATAAATGAATGATACAATAATATCTGAAGCTCTTCCCACATGATGCACCCAAATATTTTGCCTCATTGATTACATAAAGTAAAATGCATGGAAAACATCTCTATCTGAAGCACACTGAAATACCAAATTCCATAACGAAGTACAGTGCTTCAGAAGAAACATGAAGTAAGATGCTCAACACGTGACCTTATTCTTTTGTCCATTCAAAACCAATGAAGTGATTTCAATCTCAATATCTACACGCAGTTACACATATACACAAGAGATGCGTAGAAATGCCAGAATACTGTGTAACAGAAGGCACTTTGGTCCCTATTCGAAACTTCTTTCCCAGGAGCAGCAATTGAAAGAGAAAAGACCGAGTATGCCCAAAAACCTGAAACGGATTCCTGAACAACAGATGAGAGATATACCCCAGATGCCATTTGAACCAGAGCTGAAACATTGAATTACCCGAGAGTGATTTTTTCTGTTAAAAGTTGTGCGGTTAGTGTTGCGACCATTTCCTCGAATAAAGGTCATAATATAAAGAGCACTGTACAAGATCGTTCGGGACTAAAGTATTCTATCTTAATCAGTGAAAACCAACATTAGTAGACTATTGCTCTGTTAGTATAAAACCATGAAGTTTCCTGTACTTCAACTGCAAAGCATGGATTTACATTAGCCATCTATTTGGTTCAGATAAAGTAGTTCATAATGTATGTATTGGGGCGGGGGGATGACTATTGGACTGCATTATGATTGTCAATTATTTTTGGAAGGAGATTTAAAGTTTCTCGAGCACAGAAAGAAACGAATAAGCTAAGATACACACAACCCTCACTGCTATTTTTGTTGCCAGGGTTGAGAATATAATCGGTTATAGATATACTTCTCCAGTTATACCTAAGCATTTTATAGTTATAAAAATTTGGGAGATACGAAGTTAAACACGGTTTACCTAATTAATTTGGTTCCATAGTAGGCAGATCAAGAAAGAACATGTACAACAAAGTGAGATAGGAAAGTTTTTCTTGCAATAAATACCATGAGGGAGACACAAGGCAAACAGATCCCTTAATACCTTTTCTATCATCTAGTAGTTTTGATTTCAAACTTTGTAACACTTCTGCATTCACCTCGTCTGCCCTTCGAGAGCCTTTAGCATACCACCAATTATTTGCTTCGTTCCGAAGATGAAAAACTGAAGCAGAGGAAAGCAAGCTTAAGCAATTATTGCAGAAATAAGCATTCATGCATATATGTACATTACATCCCAAGTCCAAATAGTTTCAGCACATTCAGCTGGTATTGAACTACATTTTCTAATGCATTCACTACACTGGAACTTGAGTTTCCTGTAAAAAATAACCATGCATTGCATGCAAGTCTGGAGAAATGGATGAATTGAGCAATCAAGAGAAGTAACAGAATGGAAGTGAAATTCTCCTATCCTTAAATATGTTTGTCAACATAACCAAGCACCAAATTAGACAAGTCTAAATATGTAAGATAAACAAATCATCCTCAAATCATTTAACAACATAGCACCCACATATTTATCCGCTAATTTCATCAACATGACAAGAAAACCAACCAATATTCAACTAATCGGTGAAAAAAGGAAACAGAAACTAGGCTTTGGGAAATATGATAAGAGCAAAAAAAAAAAAAAAAAAAAAAAAAATTGTCCAAACAACAAAATGTTTCTTAAAGGTAATATACATTTTTTAGGCATAGCTAAACATGTGATGAAAGTAGTTAATTTTGTATTTTTTGTTTATTTTAGGAAGGTGATGTTGCCTTTTCTGTACCGAATGCNATCTCCAAACACTTCATAAAGAACCGCCTTACTTTATTTTCTATCTAAACAGAACAATACTGGGACAGTGTATATCGTTTAGTGCAAGTAACATAATTCACACACCATAATAAATCAAAGGTCAAGTCCTACAAGCCTAAACTGAATATTGCTATTGACGTTTGAAAGTGAACTGCTATAAATTGTTTAAAGTATAGTGGAACAAAGATAATAATCACAAATAAAACAAATAATGTACTGTGTATGAATGAAACAGTAATAACATAATTACTCAATGATAGGAGAGAAGAAAATTCATCAGATACCAACAGCATCGCTTGATTGCCACAACCTACGAGTTGATATTCAACTCCCATAATATACATATGATTTCAAATACATATCCAATGTGCGGATTCAATAATTTGAAAAACTTGCCCAGAATAAAAAAGTTCTGAAATCTAAGAACTTGGAAAACATATGTAGGAAAATAGTCTTATTCCGATTACACACGAATGGTGAGACTTATTCCGATTCACGAATGCTGAAGTCGTCTAATTTGCTGAATTCGCCCAAGAGAAATCCGTGGTTGTTAATAATTTGCACACCGAACAGCATCCCAAACTTGACTGACTGGTTGTCTGAAAATGAAAAATTATGTTCCTCATTTGAACCAGCCTTGTTCTCCTCAAAAGCTTCCCTTGCTATCGTGCTTACTTCATTCGGAGAATCCAGGGTATCAAATTCATTGACCGTAGGTGAAGAATCTTCAGAGGAATCACAAGGACCACAATCAATTCCCTGTCCAGCACTCTGTTTTTCCTCAAGTTCACGCTTCTTGGCCAGGTAAACCTTAGAGGCCTCTTCAGCAGTGTTGTAAGTCCCCAACCAAACCCGCTTCTTCTTGAAAGGATCTCTGATTTCAGCACAGTATTTTCCCGATTTTCTCTTCCGCACCCCAATTAATTTTCCCTTCCCATTCTGATCAAGAACCCTCGAATTGAATTTCTTGACTCGTGCACG
This sequence comes from Fraxinus ornus, assembly GCA_903798235.1. NCBI lineage: Eukaryota > Viridiplantae > Streptophyta > Magnoliopsida > Lamiales > Oleaceae > Fraxinus > Fraxinus ornus. The sequence goes on along the minus strand of CAIGRF010295581.1, from coordinate 80,673 downwards.
AATTTTTCCAGAACCCTTCTTCTTGTCAAGATTTTTTTCCGGCTGAAGTACAATCTCACGAACCATCCTCTTCGATTTTTTTTCAGGTCCATCACCACCTTCATTTGATGAAGAATCGGTGGCATCAGGATCTGAGTATGAAACTCTAACCTTCCTTTTCATGGTTTCAATCATTCTCTAACAGAAACCCTCCTTTCTTTTCTGAGACTCTGCGTTGTTATTTATAGCCCTGTATTGATACAATCTAGGTTTATGATCTTTATTGCAAGAACCTGGAAAAGGAAAGAATGGACGATGTTTTATTTGGAAATATATGAAATATATCCGTTATTGATTGGTAAAACTGTTTATATGACAGAATGAAAATCAGAACTAGCCCTAAAGGGCCAAAAGCCCATTAACGTATTCTACGGTACAGAGGAAACTTCTCACTGCTGTCCAGTTTGTAATCACTTGGGATAAAAGCACGTCCTTCATATTCTTATATAATTATATTTTTGGGTAAAGGCTCCCAACCTTTCTATTAGTGCCTTCTCATGCTCCCAACCTTTCGTTTAATCACCTCATGCCTCTTAACATTTTAAAATTGTGAAAATAGTATCCCCGATCTTACGGTCTATTTAGTTGGAAAAAGGACACTCATTAGGCACACTGTACAACAAATTTCGTGTATAAAAATACAAAATTTGTTACAATTGACTTTTTGGAAAAATATAAATGGATTGATCATCTTGTAACTGCGAAATGCAATCTTATTAATGATCCGGCTATTTGAAGACACTGGCCGTCGAAAGCTCTTTCTATTGGCTCTTAGCCTTTCTTATTTTTTGCTTTATTGCTTGGAGTAAGGGGCAACGTGGCTTGAATCATGGAGTTCAAAACTTGTTGGGAACTTTATTTGCTTGATTTTTTGGGATTTTTGCTTTGAGACTTAGTTTGAATCTTTTGGACTTGAATTTTGGGACTTGAACTTGCTTGAAATTGAAAATGACTTTGATATTCTTGGAATATCTCAAACTTGGACTTGAGAGATTTTTTTCTCCTTTCCTCTAGACTTGGGAATTTCTCCTGAACATACGTTTCTCCTGAACTTGTGTTTTCACTTGCAGTTCATCTTATGATTTCTCTTGAATCTTCAATACTACTATCTATCTACTTTAATTTAATTTAATGGGTTCAAAAAGTATGATAAGCTTTTAACATAGGCTGAGTCTTTTATGGATTTTAACTTTTTTAGTAAGCTTAAATGGCAAATAATAAAAAATGGACGAGGTTCATTTAATTATTTTTTATTTTTTTGATGTTTATACGTGATAAATGATTGATGGTCATAATTGTCCACACATTTTTCCTTTGAATACTACTAATCTACTCCCTGCTTTGTAAAAATGCATAATCTTCTTCCTAGTTTGTCCAAGAAGTCTTCAAAGTGAAGAAAAATTATTTTGAACGATATATCTATCCTTCATTTATTATGTATCTATTACATGTCCTTTGGTCATCTAAATAAATGGTTTCCATCGATAGGGATACTGTACGTATAATTTTAAAAGTTGGGAACATGGAACGACCCAAATCGAAGATTGAGGACATAGGGTGGTACAAACAGAAATATTTGGAACCCCTAAAGAAATTTACCCTATATTTTTATATCTTTCTAATTGTCATAGTTTCTTTTTAGAAACTTACATTCTTAACTATATTTTTCCTTTTTCGTGTAGACTTGGCCCATTTAATTCATATAATAGCATGTTTAAAATTAAGTTTTACCTCAATGACATATAAGTAGTTTACTTACCTTTGAAATTTTCGACGTTATTAAAAAAATAATTGTAATTCCAAAAAATACGAGATGATTGTATCATTTTCTGTATTGGATTATTTACCCATTGCATAGGGCCGTGAATGCTAGGGCTTATCACGTTGTATCATGTGTTCTGTGTTTAAATTTACTATTACTGAAATATTTTGGTAGTACTATCAATTACTCAATAGTACGATAGTTTATCAAATAGTTAGAAATACAATTGAACTGTTAGAAGATAACTAATTCTGAATATTAATTAAACATTTGGTAATAAACTAGATTTTAAACTTTCAAGAGAAAATTATTCATTCTTCACACTTATGCATCGTGATATTATTGTAGGAGCAATGAAGAAAGAGAACAACTTTGTCAAGTGTTGCAGTAGTGTCAATAGCTTTACTAAATGAAGAATGGAGCAAACTGGTTTTTAAAGAGAAGTTGTTAGGTAAGCAATGACTGATGTAACATTTATAATAAAATTTGTCAATGTATCAGCCTATTACTTAGAGTTGCTGACCCCTTTTTAATTTATTAATTGTATGAGTGGACAATGATGTGATGTACCAATGTAAGAGATGAGATCATGTGGTTATGATCCAACGATCACCAAATCGGTCCGAGCAGTATAAATAGTTTCTCATTGTAAGTAATCGGGGTTGGCTCTTTTGCAATCAAGAAATGAGAAATATACATACTTGAACTCTTGAGAAATACAAAGGAGAAAACACTTAGTTGAATATTGAGTGATTTTTACAATCTCGTGGAATATTGATTTCGATAAACAACATAGATATCACAACACACTTTTTCTATCTATCCTTCTACATATTCTCATTGATTATAACATTGGATTACTTTGGCAATTTCCTTCAGACGATCGTTGTTAGTGCGACTGTCTTTGTTTCACACCTCCGGAGTTCGAATATCTTTGTCTCTCGTCGTAAAGTGCCTCTCGCGTCACTTTTCATCATTTTACCATCATTAATTCGGTAAGAACGCGTCGGAATCGCACTGACGTGGTAAGAGTAGGCCCTACATTTGTTGAGTTCATTTTCTGAGGACAACACTT
>CAIGRF010295581.1:44723-56361 GCA_903798235.1 Fraxinus ornus | reverse complement strand
AAAAAAAAATCCTCTTTCCCCTTTGTTGCCAAAGACACCCGTACATTTCCTCTGAAGATATAAAACTCGCACGGGTTTTTGACGGGATTTTGTTGCCGATCAAAGAAATCGGTTTTTTGTTGCCGATAGAAGACATAAAATTCGCACATCTCGAAGAAGGATCTGAAATCCAACGGGTTTTTGACCTTCATTTTTAGCTCTAATTTTTTCCCATTGTTCCCAATTTCCTCTGTGTTAGAAGAAAGAACTCCCACATCTTCTTTTCCAGCTCCATTCGAAGACGGGTCTGAAATCCAGCAAAAGGGAGCACAGGTGCGTCTATGATTTTTTCAGATTTCAACAACTCGGACAAATCAGACTCCAACTATAAAGGTAAGTTCACTACAAATCGTTTTATTGAGGTTAAATAGTGTAAATTTGAATTACAGAACTCCCAATTCTTCTTTCCCAGCTCCATTCGAAGACGGGTCTGAAATCCAGCAAACGGGAGCACGGGTTCATCTCTGATTTTTTCCCAATTCAAAAACTCATACAAATCAAACTCTTAGCCACTATAAAGGTATGTTCACTTCAAATCATTTTATTGAGGTTAAATAGTGTAAATTTGATTTCCAGTGGTCGGATTTGTGGTATTGATGTGAGCAGAACGTCTCTGTTTTTGTGGTATTGCTGTGAGCGGACAGAGATTCAATTGAACTAATTCTTGTGTTAAAGAGGATAAAGTGAAGAGATTTGGATTAGGTGTTACCAAGTCGAAAAATGTGAAAAATTGACTGAGTCACAACCATTGCTGCCATTGTTAAGCTGTTAGAGCTCTGCAATTGCTCTTGGATTGTAACACAAAGCTCTGCAAAAACTGTATAATCATTTGGCCTAATTGTTCTGTTCGTGGATTGAAACTGACCATTACCTTTTTTTCTTAGCGGAATTAATTATGGAGCACGTGGAGGACAAGCAGGACGATGTTTTGGTGCAATCTGAGAATGAGAACGTGACAGAGTCCATCAACATAGTTGAAGGTGGAACATCTACGGAAGTTGGTGTAAGTATGCCGGAGGTGGGAATGTTGTTCAAAAATGAGAAAGATATGTACGATTTTTATATGGAATATGCTTACATAGTGGGGTTTCCAGTTAAGAAAAGGAATTCAAAAAATGGCGACGATGGAGTATTGAGATATGTGACCTTGACATGTAGTCGGGAAGGTGGGAGAATCGGTAATAGTAGCGGTTCTTTGAAGCCGTAACCAACAGTTAAAATAGGTTGTAAAGCCAAGATATCTGCATCTTTTGATAGTCTTGGAAACTGGAGAATTAACACGGTAAACCTAGATCACAATCATGAAACAAGTCCTTCTAAATCTAGGTTATATCGCTGCAACAGACAACTGAGTGCAACTACGAAACGGAAGCTTGAGGTGAATGATTTGGCAGGAATTGCATTGCATAAAAGTTACAACTCTGCAGTTGTAGAAGTAGGTGGATATGAGAACATGACTTATATTGAAAATGTTCGAAACTATATAAAACGAGCGAGGCGATTACGACTTGGAGAAGGAGATGCGGCAGCAATTCAATCCTATTTTTCAAAAATGCAAGCACAATGCTCGAGATTTTACTTTAGTATTGATATGGGCAAGGAGTCACAGCTACGCAATGTATTTTGGGCAGATAATCGGTATAGGCAGGCGTACAAGAAGTTCGACGATGTTGTTTCATTTGATACCACCTACCTCACTAATAAATACGACATGTCATTCGCCCATTTTGTAGGCTTAAATCATCACGAGAAATCGACACTGCTTGGTTGTAGTTTGGTGTCTAATGAAGACACGGAGAATTTTGTATGGTTGTTCAAGATATGGCTGTAATGCATGAACAGTCAAGCTCCATATGGTATTATTACCGATCAAGATAGGGCAATGCAGAATGCCATGCAAGTTGTTTTTTCAAATACAAAGCATAGATGGTATTTGTGGCATATTTTGAAAAAGCTGCCAGAGAAGTTTGGCTACCATGGGGACAAGGGTTCGATATTTGGGGCTATACACAGATTGGTATATGATTCGCAGTCCACTGAAGAATTTGAAGATGGTTGGAGCACGATGATTGATACGTACGGATTGCATGACGATGTTTGGCTATTAGGATTGTACGAGAGTAGGGGACGCTGGGTTCCTTGCTTTTTGAAAACAAGTTTCTGGGCTGAGATGTCCACTACACAGAGAAGTGAGAGTATGAATGTGTTTTTCGATGGTTACGTGCATTCGAAAACATCGCTGAAACAATTTGTTGAACAGTATGAACGTGCCCTGAGAAGTAAGGTTGAGAAGGAGTTTCAGGTGGATTTCAAATAATTCTCGCAAATGGTACCATGTGCAACCCAATTTGAAATGGAGCAACAGTTTTAGTCGGTGTAGACTATATCAAAATTCGTGAATTTCAAGAAGAGTTAACGGGTAAGGTGTATTGCGACGTGATGTCTATATCCGACCAATTTTCTGATGCGACGTATGAAGTACGTGGGACTATTATGTACGAGGGGTGTCGGAGGAGAAAGACATTCATTGTCTCGTTCATGAGAGATACATGTGACATTGTTTGCACCTGCCATTTGTTTGAGTTTCGGGGAATACCTTGCAGATATGCAATCACAATATTGCTTCGAAATGAGGTTACACATGTGCCCGATAGGTACATACTACGGAGGTAGAGGTGTCGGCCTGCCACCATATGAACCCAGTAACGGCCCGCCTAAAAAAAGCCCACCCGCTACGGGTTTCGGGTCGGCCCATAATTTTGGACTACAACCCAGGCCCGTCCGGTGACCCATCCGAGTCCAGCCCATGCGGGTCGCGATTTGTTCCGATTTGGCCCGTATGATTGTATAAATAAAATTATAAAAATATAAAAAATTTCATATTTATAGCAAAAAATATTTTTTTTTTTAAACGTAAACTAAGAATTGAACAAAATGATAAATTCATATTTATACCAAGAAATGTTTACATAGAATCAAATTTAATGTTACATGAATTATTTATAACTTTGCAAAGTTAAATTTAACTTAAACAAATAACAACTAAATCCATTTCTAATTACTATTATCAGATATTTATAGAATAATTACATCCAAATTAGGTTGGTACCTACTTTTACTATAATTTATAGTTTAAGTATAACCCAACTAGGTTGGCACCTACTTAACTATAATATTTTTTTTCTTTTTCACGGGTCGCGGTTAACCATGGTTAACCGCGGCCCGTGAAGGTGCAACCCACGAAGCCCGCGGGTCACATCTCATTGACTTGTGAACCGCCCACTCGGGTCACGGGTCGACCCGCGGTCCCGAATCGATCCAGGCCGATTTTCACGGGTCTGGTCGGCCCGTCCATCTTGACACCTCTATGCGGAGGTGGAGGTGAGATGTTCCTAGAGCCTACACCAGGGTTGTAGTAAAATACGATGGGTTAGTCAGTACTCCGTCCCAAGTGAGATATGAAGAGATGTGTAATGGTTTCGCGGAGATGGCTAACCTAGCTGCAGATGATGAAAGTCGTTCACGTGCGATGATGGAATGGATAAAAGTTCAATGTAAAGAGCTTATGATAATAAAATCGATTACAGGAAGAAATGGCGATTCGACGCAGGTCCTCAATGTAGGCAATGATTTGGCAAATACTTCTACTACAAGCGTACTTGATCCAAAACATACGTACAGAAAGTGAGCACCAAGGAAACTTAGGAGAAAAAGTCCATTGGAGACTGTATCCAAGAAAGCGAAGGTACATTGTTGGTTTGGGTATTTTAAGATTTATGCATCTATTTCTATATAACAATGACAGTTACAGTTGATGTCATGTAGTCTGGCTCGACCTCAAACGCTCGTACGAGACCGACAACCAGCCGCACCAATGTGGTCGATGGAGGAATCAACTTTCACTGACCTCAACCACAACAACAATCCATGTCGACACCACCTCATTTTCACTTTCACAGTATTCCATCCCAACACCATTTTCCATCTCACAACAGTTACCGTCCCCGACCTTCATGTGTAATTTAGAAGGTACAAACTTTTACTCTTATTTATGCGTTCAAATATATTTTTGTTCATGATTCATTCAGTAACCGTTCAGTTATTTTTCAACGTAGGGCAATCTATCTCGTCATACTTTCCAAGCTTCCCTCCTGCAGATGCGGAGACTTGTGATTGGGATGTTCAGTTGGCATCACTGTTTTCTCGTTATGGAACTTTTGTCAGCATTGTTTTTACCTTTTCTGTGAACTAATGGATGTCATTGTGTTGTTTTAGTTGTTGTGAGGGTTGACTATGAATTGATGGGTTTTATTTGACCGAGTTTCATTCGACTGTTGAATTACAATATTGTTCCCTTCAAATATTGTATTTTCGCAATGGCATTCGGTAATAATAATAAATGTTATTGTTGACATTTTTTGTGTTTTATGATGGACACAAAACTGCAGTTGTGGATTCTGGTTTCTACTTTTTATAATTGAATTCAAAGATAGTTTGTAGTTTGCTTCTCCAAAATTTATGCTGTGGTGTATTCACTGGACAAATTTTCAAAAATTCAACAGAATAACTGATGGTGTTAACTTCACTTGCTTTGCCCAACTTCACTTCATTCATAACATTGATAATATCAGTTTATAGCCGAAGAGTACATATACATACTATTTCAAAAATATAAGTCTCGTTAACGACGCAGAAGAGTTCATACTACAAAATAAAATTACAGTGAAGTGGATAGCGCTGCTACAAAACATATGCATACAAACGTTCGAAAATCAAGATGACTACTCCCTTTGGCATCCACAATTGTTACTACATCAAATGAATAATCTCCCTTTGTTTTTACTCTCATTCTCCACTACAAAACATTTCTCAAACCTACCTTACATAGCGTGCAAGGACGTTTCTTTTTGCAATCGGCAAAGTAGTGATCTTTCGCTCTACAACTATGACATATTCCAGAGTTCCTCACCGGCATTCTAAGACAATCATCAACCACAACCAACAAAACTGAAGTCAGTTTCATACGAAATGAACAAAACTCGCAAAACTGAATTGAATTACACATTACATGTGAACTAAACTCAATCAATACAGTTAATATCCAGGTAAACAAAACTCAATTGATATTCGCCAAACAACATAAACTCAATTGCAGAGTCTGGGAAAAGAACTTTTTGAGAGGATCAGTTGCCATTTTAGCATCGTGTTTATTTTCATCATGTTTAACGATTATGTTGGAGCCATTTTTCTCACTAATAGCAATCCATATGACTTTAATGTTACCATTTTGCTTGAAATCATGCCTAAAACTCGTGTCTATAAACATAAGAATTCATTGAATTCATAAGTCAGATCCCCTTGCTTCTTCATAGTTATTAGGAAAATGCTAACTCCCCATAAAGAAACACCCCTTTGTTATGATAAATGCATTCGGAGATGGTGATGGCTTCGAATGCGACGACGACAAGCTTTGAGTTACCGGAGATGGTGAGCTTCACTTTGGGGATAGCAATTTTCGCCTTCAACTTGCCAATTTGAAGATTGTGATATGTGGTTAGGGTTTCGAATTTGGGGGTAGGGATGTGATTATGTAGTTTTGATTTTTTTTCAATTTGTGGCACATTTTCTCTTTATTTAATTAATTAAACAGTTGCCACGTCATCCTATTTTTGAGTTGGTTTACACGGCCCTGGACGAGAAGCGCGGTCGTAAAATTTAACCTACAAATCATGTTTATTCTAATCATGACGATTTCTATAAATGTTTGTATCACATCCAGTTACCATTGCTGGAATATGAATAACATCAATAGCACCAATGCAATCCTAAAATAATAAAACAATGCAAACAAATAATGAGAACACTAATAATAAAAAACAAAAAAAAAATTTATAATTAATACTATTTCATCGCTCACTTTAAAGTAAGCGTAAAATCTTGTATTTTCCCTTATTTTTCTAATACAATGGATCCGAGTTTGACCATCATATCTACCACAAATTTGTTTAATGTCTGTAAAATATTGTTGAAACTTCAACTAGTAATGAAATGCGATCGACCAAATTTTTTACGAATCAAGCAATATCGAGTATTTTGACCAACAATGAGTAGGAATGTTGCAAGCATTTCTTCAATACAAATATACCTAATATCCTGTAAGGGTGTTTTTTCTCTAATGATATTGTTTAATTTTAGAAATATATCCCGATACATTCTATAAACTTGTCGAAAGTTTTCTGGATCCTCCTTTAATATTTTATGTATATAGTCATATGACTATATACATATTGATAAGTGTAATTTGTGCACTTATTTGGATCAAATTATTAAATTTTTATCTCGTCAAATTATTAATTTTTTACTTAACTTAAGTTAATTTTCTTTTGTTTTAGTTATGAACTCGTTCGAAGGAATTGGAAAAGAAAGAATGCTGAAATTGAATTAAATCTATAATTTTGGGAATTAAGTCTACACTATAGAAATTGAAAGACTAAATTGCGTTAATTCTACATATGGGCCTGGACTTGCAATTGGATTAACAATTCAATTGTCACTTGAAATTCTAATTTGACTAGAATTCAAAGGGGCAGACCCATTAAGCGCCCAGTGGGGGCAACTGCCCAGTGCCCTTAATTTTTTGCCTTTAAAAAAAAAAAAAAAAAAAAGCCCCACCCAACTCAAGCCCAAGTTTTTTAAAATGTTAAAAGAGCCCACCCCACCCCACCCTTCCATTTCCCTTTCCCCCCAGTTGCTAATCTCTTCAGTTCGTTTCCCCCAATTCTTGCCGACTGAAGACGGCTGGCGACTGCGTTTTCCCCCAATTCTCCCTGGCAGGCGTTCATGCGTTCTCCCCGACCGGCGTTCACTCACTCAATAATACAGAACAAACGAAAGGTGCAACATTTTCTCCTTTTATGTTTTTGGTTTTTAGTTTAAGTTTTTCGCCTTGTGGTTTGGTTGGGGATTTCTTCACTGTATATTGACTATTATAAACATATCGGCTATCACACTTTCACTTTGCATTGATGATTTTCTCTTTGCATAATTTTGTAGTTCTTCATAATGTGAGGTTTAAAAATACATGTCTGATGATTTACACGTGTTGTGCTTATAATAGCTCTGCAAAGTCATTTCCTTTTTTTTTAACATCAAATTTCTCTGGGTTTTTATTGATTTGCATTCACGATTGGGGTTGATTGACTCGTTTCCACTCTTCCGATCTGTTCTACGTGTGGTATTTCTTTCTGACAATTTGTGATTTTTGGTTCATTTAGGCATTATATTGCATTTTGAATGACATGGGAATGATGCCTTGTTCTAGTTAAAATTCTGATGAGTATTTTTGTTCTTTGCTTGTTTTTATTTGTTGCATTTTGGATTATGTGAGCGCTTTCTTTCAATTTTTCTCTTTACCGGTTTTGTATAATTTGATAAATCTAGGATATACGTAACTTGCATTACTTATTTATGTGAAACCCTAATGACTCAGTCCCCATTGGTAATCTTTTGTTTTGTCTAGTTTTGTCTGTATAAAAATTAGTAATCTTTTATTTTTATGATTAATTGATTATGTTGTTTATTTAGTGGCAACAATAATTTCATCATTAATTTCTATTTGTTACTATAGTGGCAGACAGCCAGACAGTATAAAAATTTTCTTCATCTTTTTCATTGCTTTTTATGAACGCACTCGGAAGTCGGAATTCAGTCTCGCCCCCTCTGAACAATAATCCTGGGTCTGCCCATATATATATATATATGAATTACAAAAAAGAAAAAAGAGGACGGCGCTGAAGGAACAGACGGCACGCAAAGAAACAGAGAAAAAAAACAGAAAAGAAAAAAAAAAGAGAGAAGGAGGAGAGAGACGATGACTGTTGAAAAAATCAAAAAATTACACATACACAGTTGCCACCTTGGGAGAATATATATATATATATACAAGGGAAAAATCAAAAGTTGAAAGAAGAAGAAAGAGTACAGTACGCAGGAAGAAGAAAAGAAAAAAAAAAGAAAAGAAAATGAAAAAGAGAAAGAAGAAAGGTAAATCCAGAAGTTTTCACGTTCCGTCAATTTTTGGTGATATCTTTTCACTTTTTCTTGTTTTTATTATTACAGTATGAACAACTAATTTTTATATTAGGAAAAACAATTTAACCGACTTGTGATCCTTTATTATTCAAGATTTATATGGTTTAATTATTTATGTGTTGGTTTTATTATGAATTTAATGCGTTAAATTATTGATCAATAATTTGATGATTATGTGAGTCTCTTACGAATCGATATGTGAGTTTGAGATTTAGACCATATAATAAAACTCGATAAATTAGTATAACGTGTAGAGATACATATACTTAGTATTGCGATCATAATTTGATTTCTTAGAACCAGTGTTTCATTTAATTAAATTGATTCGCATAGAGATATGGAATTGAATTAGTTAATAGGCTCAATGAGAACTCGAGAGGGGTAAATTGAATAATATAGAAGAATTCGATCGAACACTACATTAGGTTATGAATCTTGAATTAAGAATAAAAGTAATCAATAGATGAAATTGTTATGTCCTAATATTCATCACATATTTGTTTCTCCAATTATTTGTTGTTTGCAATTTTTTTATATTTTCAATTAGTTAAAAGTAGTTAGGCAAAATCATCATAATTATTTACTTGCTTTTGTTAAATAGGAGTTAGAAAAAATAGATTTAGACCTAAAGTATAATTTTCGTGGAAACGATAATTCGGACTCAAAGGTCCATTATATTACTTGTTACGATATTGTACACTTGCGATATAAAAAACGCAACACATATCTAGTTTTTGGTCGCCTAGTTAGTGAACGCTTAATACTTTCACAACACATTATTTATATAATCATTTATCACGTAGAGAATTGCTTGAATTGCCATCCATGAATACCTAATGGTTTCATATGATGCTTCCTCATTCTCATCTTTTTCAATCTCATCCATTTCTATTTCATGATCTTCATGTATGTTAAGATTAGACATTATATATATGGAAGTGCCTAAAAATAGAATGAACAAAAATTAAAGACATAAACAAAGAAAATGATAATGTTATGTATAAACGAATCAAGAATCGCTAATTTAATATACTATCAAAAAACACAATCAATAAATAACTCATAAAATGTAGTGTTCAATACTATAATCAACGTTGCAAAATCCATAAATAGCAAATTAACAATCCAAAACATTAAAACTTACTAATAATCATGTCCAAAAATTGCCAATTTAAATTTAAATATCATCCATTTAGAACGGTCTTCTGGTGTCATGCTCAAGAACTCAGACTTCTTTGCTTTAGTATTGAGCAAATTAAGGGCCTTGAAACGATTATCATCATCCAAGTTTGGGATCTCCTTGATAATGTCCCAATAATTATGTTATCTAGTGTCAATTGATTCGATAGCTCGAGTGCATACAAACAAGTTTTTCTATAACATCTATTTGAGTACTTTTGGGATCACATGAACTAGAATTGGGTTCAAACTCGGTTCTACTTCGTTTTCGATTTGATGGGGGAACCTCTGAACTTATAGGATCTTGTTTATCAGTTGGTATAAATGCTATAGTATTAGGATCATACATGAAGTCACCTATTAAACCGTCACTAACTCTTCTATCTTCTATATAAAATGTTCTTGCATCAATATCATCCCCTAGGCCCTAGTGAAATTGAGTGTGTCACAACACCACTTCCAACTGCAATTCTCAAATCTTCATAGTCCGCAAAAGTGTCCGTTCGGTAACTTTTATCTTCAGGATGAGACTATTAAAGAAAAAAATAATTTTAAGTGCCGACGTATGAAACATACACATAACTAACCAATAGCTTAAATTTTATATTTTTTTAAATCAAGTAATAAGAAACTCACCATAAAGCAATCAGCCCATACTTCATCACTAGCAGTGAATTTCTTCGTCACATGATCCCATCCAAACCCAAATTTATGGTGCATAAGCTTAGAATACTCATTGTACTGTTTTTTAAATCATTTCACCTAACTTTTATATTGGGCATAAGTCTTTTCAATCCCAAACTTTTGGTTAAGCAGGGGGGTATATGTTTTTTCTACAGTTATCTTGCTCAACATGAAATTACTATCACGCGAGTCATGAGTGGAAGCATCAACCATGAGTTTTAGCAGCTCATTGCTATCTTCCCACGTCCATTTCTCATATTTTTCTATACATTTTCCTTGTACTTTGTTATTCCCTTGTGTTGAATCTTCAATTAATACTACTATCATATTGTACATGAAGTGTATTAAAACTCGGTTATTGAAAATTCTCATCAACTAACCCAATCTATCGTTCAAATAAAGTTGAAGGCTCGACTTTGCTCAACACAAAAGTTCAAACATTTCCCCAAAAAAGAGCACCGCAATGCCAAATCCGGAAATTATAAAAAAACACTATATAGATGCATGCTAACTATACAATATATAAATTGTTAGGTCACTAAAATTATATTACAACTTGACACAAAGAAGTTTCCAATCTGAATTAAAATATATAGTCAATTCCAGAATATAAATTCTAGCTTCCATAATATTTTTCTTTCTGGCCTAATTACAAGCTTATCCGAAATCAAATAGAATTACACAAGCACCATGGGTGATTAAACTATATACTATTTCCACTATTTGTTCTCTTGAAGAAGCTCTTATTTTATTGTTTCCAGTTGCTGTTAAGGTTTGGAATTTCATCTTAAAAGGTCAACCTTAATAAGAGGAGTATCACAAACTCTCATAAATTGATTTATGTTTTCATCTTTATTCGATGTGAGATTTTTTTCCTTAACATGTCCCCGCAAGATGGTGGCTCGTTTGAGCAGACCAATCTTGAAATTCGTATTCTCAATTTTTTTGAATCTTAATCGAATCGTATTGCTCGTTAGAACTAAACGGGCTCTGATACTATGTTAAGATTTGGAGTTCCATCTTAAAATGTCAACTTTAATAAGAGGAGTAATCCAAACTCTCATAAATTAATCTATATTTTCATATTTTTTCGATGTAAGATTTTTTCCTTTAACAGACGCCACTTCATTTTGTATTCTATCATTCTTAGAAAGGGGATAACTAAATAGTCCAGTTTGTGAATGCAGATGGATTATTTGTCATTTTTCAGCAAATTGCATTCATGTATGTGAGCACAATCAATATGTGAATAGGACACAATTCAAGGGTGAAAACTCTAAGGCCCTGTTATCTTTGTCGTTTTCAAACCATTTTCTGTTTTTAATTTTCCAAAACAGCGAAAAAAAACATCATTTTGAAAAATGCCAAACAAAACCAACACGAAAAGCCGTCTCTCCCAAAACATGGGAAACGGCCTCCCCCTCTCGCACTGTAGCACTATCTCCCAACTCTCTCCCTCTCGCACTGTATCCCTCTCTCACTGTATCCCTCTCTCACTCGTAACCCTCTCCCTCTCCCTGCAATTTGCGATCTCCTCTCACAAGCCCTACCACCCAAAAACGAAATTAGATCGGGTTGGCAAACTGAAGGATTGTAGACGGGATCTTCAAATCAAGAGCTTTTCGTTCTTGTTTAGCCGAATCGA
>CAIGRF010295581.1:0-17925 GCA_903798235.1 Fraxinus ornus | reverse complement strand
GAGTCAATGACGAGAGTTGAAAATTATTTCTCTAAAAAAAACACCAAAACAAACCCATCTTATCTCTCTTGGTTTTCTCCACGAAAGTTTGAGCCATTCTAATGTAGTCCATTAATTATGGTTCAAGAAGTCAATGAAGTACTAAATTACCATTTCAAGCCTAAATTTTTTGTTCAAAATAATGAAATATTATTCAAGTAATACTGACCGTTCATAAAGCACATGAACGGTCTCCCTATTGACACGTCATCAAAACAGTAATGTATCCTAGGGCCCCATTCACTAGCTACACTCTACACTGCCACAAAGCTTCCATGGCCACATTATTTGCTATTATAATTTTTGAAATAATATTTTTTTTTTTTAAGAATGTGTAGCTAGAAAAGGAAAAAAAATTGAATTTACGTGTAATACTATTTTATTGGAAAATGTGTGATTGATCAAAAGATAGAGAAAATAGATTATAATTTTAATGGGATCCAACGAGGATAAGATACTCCACGAACACATAAATAAATGGAAAAATAAAAAATAAAATTTAGGGGATTCACATCTTCTTTCGTTCATACAAGAATATTTCGTACACCAAGTCACGTGACCTCTCTTAGATCGTGTCCCCACAACACATGCATGCATGCCTGTAAAGTGTAATATTTTAAGCCATCAACATCATCGCTTGCATGGGCAGTACATACATACATACATACGTACACACACATGTAGTTATGGCCTCGTCAATGTTACGAAAATTATACACGTGTTAAACCTTTAACAAATTTTCTTAATCAAAACATGTGAAATATTTGTCGTTTTTAATTGAATTTGAGAAAGTGATTAATTTAATTATGCTTTGTATCAATTCAGTGATCGATCATTTTAAATAAATGTAAAAAATAAGTAACATTATTATTGGAAGTGATGGGATAAGAGAGGACAAGTGGGCTACGGAAGTAGAGGTGAGTGGACCTCCGTTGCTTCGCCTTCCCGCCAAAGGTGGAAATGTGGTGCCCACAGACACTCTTTTTCGCGCCAAATAGAAGTTGTAAAAGCGAAAGAGAGGATGACACGTGTCCTGCAATGGTTCTTAGATGAGATGTGATGTTCAAAATTGGCGTCCAACTTTCTGTCCATCCAATGTTCTAAAATACATAATGCATGACAATGCGTTTCCATCGATTATCAAACATTACAAGTATATGCATGTCTATGATTATAAGTTTTGCAATTTTTAAAATAATATTTTTTTTTGAACTTTATATATATTCTTCAAATTCTCAACAGAGATATATTACTCGAAATCATAAATAGTGCAATTACTTAGCAATAAATCTCTACAATTGGATTAGGTACGAACATCAACTTAAAAAATATAAATCTTTCTAATTATATCGAATCCCAATTCAATCCCCTCTTCTTCACCAATCATCCGATGCAAAATATTCATCGAACTCAATTATTTCAATCCGAGAATTTTTATTACCTCTTATAGATAGTAAAATATCATTTTCAACCTCCTGATCAAAATCACAACCATTAATAATCCAAGATTTTGCATTAATAACATCACTTGCTAATAAAACAAGAAGAATATCGAAGAAAGAGACTCGAGCTCGACATAGAAAGTTTGCAACTCTACGAAAATTTGATTTGATTTTTTATTTTTCTAAACATCAAAATCCTTGGATTGCTGTATATAATTAATGAGGACGGGTAATTTGGGATAATTTGATGTTTGTTGGGCTAAATTTGCTTCTTTTTTTAAGTTAGAAAAATGGGTTGAACTTTATTAGACTACTTCTAAAACATTTTTTAACACAAAAGGATTGACCGTATTATCACACACATATCTCATATGCGAAGCTTTTCGAAAACATATCAAGCATAGAAAGGCATATGTGAGTTTTTTAGAATACTGTATCCATCAAATAATTTATTAACACATTATTTTACACCTATTTTTAAGTGTGGGAGACAGTGCGAGAAAAACAGGGAGGGGACACGCGTCCAGCAAATGGTTCTTAGTTGTTGGGTGGCATTGATGAATCCAGACCAATGCGGACAGTAGTAAAAATATTTTTACTTATTGAAACACGTTCAGAGTCGTAGATTGGCCCACACCACGATTTTGGGGGCGGCTCACGTGATATGTAGACATCGTCCATTATTGCGTAGACGTAAAAAGAATTTTTAAGTATAATTTGATTAAGTAGTAAATACCCACCATTTATTTACAGTGATTATACTTAACAAAATTTATAATTTTTAATATTTTTAGTTATAATATCAAAATCTATTTCAATTTTGGCCTCTGTTTGGTACACATTAAAGTTTTTATTTTCATTCTTCTACTTATTTTCAATCACACATTCTTCAATAAAATAATATTTTTCATCACATCAATAACTTTTCCAACCACACATTCTACATAATCTATTATTTCACAATACATTCTTCCAAAATAATGTGACTCAAACACACCCTTGATATGTAATGTTTGGGCTGAGAGCCATAGAAGACTATTCATCCACCTAGAGTTACTAAGTGCATTTATGGTGGAGCCAAAAGTGTTCGACAACTGCACTTAGGATTGGGTAAAATTCGATTGAATTCATCAAAATCACCCAAATCGAACCAACACGATCGGTTTGGGTCGATTTTATTTTTATTTTTTTTACATGGATTAGGTGGGTTGGTTGTGTAGACAGGTCGGGTCGGGTAAGCGTTAACTCATGAAAATCGAATAAACTCTTCCAACACAACCTGACTATATTTATGAATTTTACAAGTGTTGTGATATTGCTTGGACGAATACACATTCAGCTAAAAAATATTTTAATTGTCGAAAGCATTTCTTGGCTTCATATAATTTAATATCAATCTATACATATAACATTTCCGGCATGAAGTGCCAAAATAATTCAAATTTTTTGGTCATTAAAACTATAGAGACCCAATAATAAGTCGTGAGTCAATTATAAACATGTCCAACCTAATCCGCCTACTTTAGTATTTGTTGATAAATTGTCCCAAACCGACCAACTCAACCCGACCGATACTTGATTATGTTGGGTTGGGTTTCAACATTTATATGTGTTGGATTAGATTAAATTATGATCAAACTGATAATGTTTGGTTGGGTTTTGGTTTAGATTGAGGCAAAAATCGACACAATCCAACCCAACCCAACCCATCCCATCCCATGTCCACCCCTAGCTGCACTAATGTTATGTTCGTAATGAAATGTATGTTTATCAAATCATGCAATTGAAGAAAGGGAAAGAAATGAAAAAGTAGAAAAAGAAAGAAGAGCGTCCTCTGCAATTGACAGGTTGTTTATGTTGATATTCATTCAAGCTTACTTCTTACTTATTTAATCAAACTGAATATGATATATATTTGTACATTAAGCCCATGTTTGGACCACATTCTTTTTTTCATTCTCATTCTTCTACTCATTTTCAATCACACATTCTCCAATAAAATAATGTTTTCCGTCACATCAATAACTTTTCCTTCTTTTTCAACCATATATTTTCCATCACATAAAAAAAAATACATTCTTTTGGAAATAATGTGCACCAAACGGGGGTTAAATTAGCTAATATTTGCTAAGACGATATACAAAAATCTTATTCTATATTTCCCTGTGTACATGTCGACACCTACTTAGCACAATAAAAATTCGATTCGGATTCAGAGAAAGATCAGTTCTGATATTAGTAACTCAAACGAGCATTCAAAAGGAAATTGCTCATTTAGTTTCTTTGAATTCACCTCAGGGTATGTCAAGTTCTCCTTCTTATCTCCTCATGTACTGCAGACGACAATAAGTTAAGTATTGACGGTCTGTACGTAAGTGTCATTCTTTATGCATGTCATACACTCCGTTCTCACATTCACGAATACCAGCAATAATATCTTTATTGAATCAAAATCAAAGATTGCATTCGAAATAAATTTTAGTCCAGTACTAAATTGTCCTTGATGACAAACGTATACCTCGACATGAGAAATGTAGAGGACAACCTCCACATAGTCGAAGATTAAAGAGTTAGGGTGTGTATGAACCATATTATTTTGGAAGAATGTATTTTGAAATAGTAGATTGATAGATAATGTGTGGTTGAAAAAGAAGAAAAAATTATTGATGTGATGTAAAATATTATTTTATTGAAAAATGTGTGGTTGAAAATGAATAGAAAAATGAAAATGAAAAAAATTCTTAGGATGTGTTTGAACCATTTTTTTTTTGAAAGAATGTATTCTGGAATAGTAGATTAATGGAGAATGTGTGGTTGAAAAAAAAATGAAAAGTTATTGATGTGATGAAAAATATTATTTTATTGAAAAATATGATTAAAAATAAGTAGAAGAATGAGAATGAAAAAAAAAATATGTACCGAACAGGACTTTAATTAAGATATCCAATTCCTTTTTCAACATGTCTTCAATAACGAAAGTCCAGTTATTATAAAAATATGCTATTGTCCCTTATCATGAATTTACGGAATTTAAAATTTTTCAACCATTGCTACTATTTCATTCCTCGTAAAAATAGTATCATGGTCCTCCTTGGATGCAAAGACAAGAAATCAAAGCTTGATCAAATCTCGTCTACTTTCTTTCATATTTGTATTTTTCTCAAAGACCATATTATTTAGACCACTTCTTACGTGAATGGTCTAACGGTGGCTTCACATTTTTTCTTCCATATTCCACTTAATTGTCCATTTTCATCCACTTTCACACGTGTCAATGAATCATTGGTTTACTGTCTTCGCGTGTTGCTCGATTTCAATTTACCGTAATTAAGATGTACAAGTATATTTGAAGAATCATTAGACTAAACACCTAGTTGCTCATTTATAATTATTATATGTACAGAACTTATAATTTACAATTTTATACTCGTTTGGAATGATTCATTCAACTCTATACTCTTAATTACAATCAAAACATACCTCAACTACAAGAATATTAAGATTTAAGAACAACCTCGACGTGGTTGAAGTTGTTAGAAAATTTATTAGTTGCAATACTATAAAGTGCAGGAAAACTTATCGACTGATCGAGTCTCGTGACAGCACGATGTCCTAAAGCGAAATTGCCCGTCGATTATTGCTGAGACCTCCGTGGACAATCACCTCCAGGATACAACGATCAAATAAACCAATTGTGCAGCAACCACAAATGATTTTCACAAATGATTTGCAGATGTAATGGCCAATGGTAATATGTGTTAATACTCGGCAGTTAAAACAGTCATATTTTACTGACTAGTTGACCCATTAAATAATTTCGAAAATAATTAAAAAATATAATAATTTGGAAAATGATGGTTGTACATCAATGGGTACATCAAGGTGTCCCCTATTGGATGGAGTGCCTGTAGGACTGGCACTCCATCCAATAGGGGGGCGCAAGGTGTCCATTATGGACACCTTGATGTACCCATTGATGTACAAGAAGCACAACCCTAATAATTTTTATCGGAGGCGTAAGGCGTGGCTCAAACCCCTAACGTCCCAGACAGATTCCATACTTTTTACCAGTTGGGTACTTCATTTTAATTAATTATTTCTTTCACATATTATATTTATTGTATAAATATATAACAGAAGTCAAAAACTTCATCGAACTTTTTCACCTTCTTTAACGTGTCGAGCACATGTTCATTTTTTTTTTTTTTTTTCCCATAGCATTTCTTAGATTAACGTAGATGGCATTTAAATAAAAATAGACTTTACATTTATATGATATTAATGTAGAGTCCAAAAATGAATTGAAAAATCTTGGGTAGTTGAAAAATCTGCAGCCAAGATACAAAATAATTTAAACGATCAGATTCCTCATAAGTGAGAAAACGTACCAAATACCATGTTATCACGGGATCTCTACCCTCTGCATTTAATTTGTTGGGCTTGGTCGTTGATATAAAAATTATTTGTTCTATAAACTAATTACCTTTTAACTATTGCAAGTACACTCCGTTGTATATAAATTTATGAAGACAATCAAAGCAAAATATTAATTCTAATTTTATATTCATAATTATTATTCATATATTTCGTGAGATCTATCACTGTTCGTCTCTTTATAAATCATATAAGTTTGCCAAATGAAGTAAAAGTTAATAGTCGAGATGGCAAGATAGTTTTGGCCATTTTGTAATGGCCTATTTAGTGAAATAATATTTTAAATTAATTAATTTGTCATTTTATTGATAGTTTAGATATAAGTCTTACCCTCACTCACTTTTAAACTGGAAATATCATTAAGACTTTGTTTGATCTCCATTATTTTTAAAATACTTTTTTCATTAACTTTTTTTCAAGCACATATTTTTCAATAAAATAATATTACACGCAAATTCAAAAATCTTCGTTATTTTTTAATTACTCTCCATCAATCTACTATTCTAAAATACGTTCTTACTATAAAATGACTCAAACAAACTCTAAATGAGTACTTCATATTGTCGTTTTAAGAAAATGATCGCCTTTATGTGAAAATTAGCAAAATGACCACTTTAAAATGAAAATACTGAAATAATCTTGCTATGGGTACATAGCAAGATCAATAGAGGTTGACATAATAGTCAAATGACAGCTCCCTAGGGCGCGCCTGTGCACTAGCATAATTCATATCCCAAATGTTACATTTTTCATAAAATCTAACCATTGTTTGATAGGTGCACAACTTTTGAGGCAAATCTTGAAAACTTGCAAGAAAAATATTCATTTTGCGAGATAGTTGGATAGTACAGTAGAAGGTTCTAAGCCATTCTATAATAGAGCTCACAGACACAAAACACTTATTTATTCAAACCAAAAACTGATGAGATTGTTAAAAAAGTGAATGGGGAGTCCGTTTAGCTACTCGGACATATAAATGAATTCTTTGTTGGATATCTAAATCAATTACATAAATTCGATAACATTCTTGAGACGAACCGTGTATCCATGTATCGTGAGATAACAACTTGTAGCTGGAGATGAAAGCGAACATTAATATGCAATGCAAGAAGTTCCTTTGGCAATAAGTGTTCATTCATGTCAATCCTACTAGTAGGAGAATTTCTGCGGTATCCATTTCGTGACCTAACCGTGCAAATTAAACGAAAGATCGTGACACCAAAATTCGGCATCAAATACATTATTTCTTGGCTTGTCGCCCATAAAAGAAAGGAAATGTCTGGATTCTTGATTGAAATAAGCTTAAAGATAGCATCATTCCATTGCCGAGAATACATAATTTTAAAAACAGAAATTTACTTTGCCTGATTACATGGAAAGGGACGAGTATAACATTATCTCATCTCCCCTCTGACATTTAATATCAAAAAACGACCGGAAATGTAAACTTATAACGATCATGTTTCCTCAAGCTTCGATTCCCATTTTCCAGGATATAGCAAATTTCTTCCCAACAGGCAATTCTAGGCCTTTAACATCCACCATCACACTCTTCATTTTATCACTACCCTTTTCGAGTTTATCTGGATACTTGTGTTCTGCAGCGCTAAACTCCACCTTGGAGATATCATCGACTGGATTTCCGTCAATGCTGATTTCAATGGCACCTCCGGTTCCTTTCAAACCCAGTACTGTTACCTTTTCAATGATCCAACCTTTCTCCAATGCAAACTTGTTCTCTTGAACATCTGACCAAACCTTCACCATTCCCTTGCTGACTGTTGCATGGAGATCAACATATGTCGAATAACCATTTCCGAGTTTCATTTCTGGGAGCTCGTCCTCATCAAGGAATAGATTCCCTTTGGCTTCTCCTGAATGTGCTCCAAGTGGGAATGTTACAATGAGGGTAAAAGGAGTCATTCTTGCTTCTTTAGATATCAATCCTCCCTGCTGCATTGGGATTATGGCATTTTGATACAAATGCACATTAATCACATGAAGAGGTGCATCGAGTGTGAGAAAATGTGATTCTTTTGATACAATGACTTGTGTCATATCAAATATGTTGTACCAACTCCCCGGGGGAAAGAGCACTTTGACCTCACTTTTGCCCTTCGTTAGCACGGGAGACACCATTAGACTGCTGCCAAGCAGGAATTGGGTGCTCAATCCATAACTTCTTGTCTCATTCGTAAAAGTGAAGAATAGTGGTCGAGCAATTGGCGCTCCTGTAGTATGCGCCTCATAGTTCAATGTGTACAGATATGGAAGAAGCTTATATCTCATTCCTAAAGCATTCCTAGCAGAAATAGCCACTGATTTCCACTGGTAAAGCTCCTGCCTTGGAGAGTAGTAGTTGGCATGATCCCTCGAGAAGGGGTAGAATGCGCCCAGTTCAATCCAACGGTTGCAGAGTTCTTCTGTAGGTGCAGGATAGAATCCACATATATCCGAACCAACCATAGGAACCCCAAAGATTCCAAAATTCAGCATTGTAGAAATTGAATACTTCAAATCCTTCCATGTTCCCTTATTATCCCCCGTCCAGTGTGCAGCATAGTGGCCTGAACCAACAAATGTGGATCGTGATAATATAAATGGACGCTTCCCCTGTAGCCCTTGAAGAGCTTTATGCGTTGCAACTGATTGCGAAAAACCATAAATACTGTGGGCATCATATTCTAGTACGCCATTATAGTGATAGGCACTAGTGGCTATGGTTTTGTACCCAACTGGTGCCTGTATTCCAGAAGCATTTATCTTGTAAGGTGGATCGTCCCATTTGGTTGCTGTTACGTTCTTGCAGTCGAGGCAGCATATCCAACCAGGACCGGTTCCATTGGGACAAATCCTGCCTTCCGGGAGTGTACAAAGACCAGTACAGAAGTTGGAAGCTTCATTCATGTCAATCCATAAACCATCCACAGGTACAAGTTCATGGAAACGACGGATTTCATCACCCCACCATTCAACAGTTTTTGGGTTAAGGTAGTCCGGGAAGTTAAGCGCTCCTGGCCAGACTTGGGCTAGGTACGGCTTACCTTCATACTTAATGAAGACATCACTGGCTAGGCCCCTTTGGTAGACACCATAACTCTTGTTGACACCAATTCCAGGATCTATGATGACAATGTACTTCATGCCTCGAGCATGAATTTTGTCTAAGAATGCCAACAGTTTTGGACGAGGGTAGTTGGTCGGGTTAAGGGTGAAATCCTTGTGACCATCCATGTGATCATCATCATTCCATATAACATCTAGGGGAATTTTAGCCTTCTTATAACTCTCGACCACATCTTCAACTACTGATAAATTATGGTAACCCCATCTGCATTGATGGAAACCTGTGGCACCGTAAAAGAAAACGGTCTTAGTTCGAATGCTATAGGAAGTTTTCAACTGAAACATTGGAACGCCAGAAGCTATATTCCATATAAAAGCACAATATATTTTAGTCCTTAGAAACAATTACCAGTAGCCAAGTATGAAATAACCTAACAGTACCATTTTATCCACGTCCTTTGAATATTTTGGCAGATTGCATAAGAATTCGTATAATTTAAAATATTAATAACATATTCAATTGCTAGCCCCCAAATCAAAAATGTATAAGTGGTAAAAATAATGACTCGTTGTCACAACACATTCGTCCATAAGTAGACTAGGAGATATTAGACACTTAAGTTCGAGCTTGAAAATATACTTGCCGACAGCGACCTCCTTATAGTGTAAATTATAAGGGTAGGACCTCAATAAAAACTAAGTAGTTGTAGTTAAGATCAGGGATTGACAGCACACCTCATGTGGGCAAAAATAAATGGTCACAAGGAAAATGAATTATTCAGAGTTCCAGTGGAAGAGCTTTTTTGGTGGTCCAGTTGTTGCTTTCTACTAAGAGTGTAATTGGGCTATAGATGCCTACTCCAAAACCGCTCAAGAGGTTTTTTACTTCATCAGTCATCCCACGCAGGACAGTGTTAGAAAATATGGGTTGTAGATTGCCCATGTGAGGTGACCCAATCCACATGAAATTCGTATGTGAAAACACACGGAAATTGAAAAGGCCCTAAAATCGCTATTTTAACATGAAAACTCGCAAAAGAAGGCACTTAGATTGTGGATAATAACTTCATTGTGACTGGGATTGGGACCATTGGAGAACAAGAAAATGTAGATTTTGGTGCTTTGAGATGCAAGGTGATTCATTCACACAAAGATTTTGGAATTCATTCTTTCAAGTAATGATTATTGATCCGTAATTCATGTTTAAGCATGTTTCAAATTCCTACAGGCTTGTATATGTTTGTACAATATATGCACTATATCCAGTTGTGTCACGTTAGCCCAATTCTCTTTATACCTTTAGTTTTTATCAACATCTGCTAAAGGGTAATGACCTTTCGTTTCAAGAAAGATCAAAACATTAACTTTTGAAGCTTGATTTTCGAACACATGACGTGATGTAGGCCTTATAGATTTGTGAGATGGTCATACACTAAAGAAAAAGATGTTTCAGTCAAAACTTGCTACTGCAGAATTATTAAAGTTTGAAAGGGGAATCTGCAAAGACAAACTTTACTTGAGATGAAAACAGACATTGTTGGACCAACCCACCAACCTTTGTTTAACTCTATTACAGACACCAAGAAATGTGTTTCAAAAAGCTCCACACATAGGCAATCCCACTCCCGCATGCTTCCAACAAGACCAACCCAATCATAGATCAACATGTTTTAGGATCAAAATTCAAATAAAATCTAGGAATCAAGAAATATCTTATGTTTGGCCTAAATATCCTATATACCGATGCAGCTCTGGCATGTTTTTGAGAAAAAACAGTTAAAAAGTCACTTTTAATCAGGGGCGGAACCAGCCTGTTGAAGTAGGGGGGTCCCAGAGTTGAATGGGTAGGGGTTCACGGGGTTCGGGGGCAGCGCCCCCGAATTTTTTTTTAAAAACATTATCTATTAAAATGATAGAAGTTGGTACTTTGTGATAGAGAAATGAAACAAAGGAACATAAATTAATATTCATGAAAGACTTTTTCAAATATAAAATGGTAAATAAAAAAAATTAAAAATTAAAAAATTAAAATTAAAAAAAATTAATTTTTTTTCCTGGGGTGGGGGGGTCCGGGTCCCCCCCAGGACCCCCCTCCCCTCCGCCCCTGCTTTTAATTACCGTCAAACATCGACATATCATGATATGTGTATGTTTTGGCTAAGCTTAAAAAGAAGTAAAAGTTACTTTTTCTTTTTTGCTAAGGGTGTGTTTGAGCCACATTATTTTGGAAGAATGTATTCTGGAACAGTAGATTGATGGAGAATGTGTGGTTGGAAAAGAAGGAAAAGCTATTGATGTGATGAAAAATATTATTTTATTGAAGAATGTGAGGTTGAAAATGAGTAGAAGAATGAAAATGAAAATTTTAATGTGTATCAAACTGGGGTTAAATATAATTTTAGAAATTAATCTTTTTTACTAATAAAACTTGACAGCCCTTTAAGCTTCGCCAAACATGCTCTAGTGGGATGCATAAAATTAACTTACAAGAAAAAATTTCCCCTTGACTATATTAGATTATCAACTCAAAATCATTAATGATTCCAATTCTTGTCACATTAGTATATAGATCCACAGCGTTTATGCCACTAATCTCAAGGACCCAAAACATTTGAATCAAAAGAATGTATTTCTTGAGTAATATAATTACAATTCAGTACAACAAACATAATCCATAAAAGGAAAGTGGTTCAAATTAAGCTCCAGTTCGATGATCATTATTTTGAGAAATTGAGTTTTGAATGATGACTTTTTGGAGAATGTGCGGTTAAAAAGTAGGAAAATTTTTTGGACTGACGTGTAAAATATTTGATTGTATAAATGTGTGATTGAAAATGAATATGAAAATTAAAGAGTTTTAAAATATTAGTTGTCAAACTGGAGCTAAATTTACTAATCACAAATCCCACGTTAGTATAAAATGATTAGTAATATATATAAATAAACAGACCCTAGACTTGTGATAGGATTTGAATCCAATAGTGGCAACTATATGCAGTGCAATTACTTATCATTAGTTTGGAGAATCCTTCATTAACAGTGTCAAATAGAGTGAGTTTCGATATGTCGAAGCTTCGTGGACTTCGACTCGTTCACCAATTAAATGTTTGGATGAGAGCTATACTCCATAAGAAGCCCAATGGAGTAAGTATTCGATCATTATCTAGGCACATTATATCATTTGCGTCTACCTTTATCATTTTTCACAATAAAAGAACTTAATATCTTTACCTACCAATACAGTTGGTAAATTCTAACCAAAATAAATGGAAATAGTATCTTCATCATCTTTCAATTTAAAGAACTTAAATATCTTTACCCACCAATATAGCAAGAAAATGCTAACCAAAATAAATTGGAAAAATGAAAGAAATGGCATAGAAAAGAGAGTTAAAGGCATACCAAAAGCCCAGTAGGGCATTGCAGCTGGCCTGCCTATGAAAGCTGTATACTGATCAACTACAGAGAGGGGTGTGGGACCAGAAAAGAATGAAAAATCAAAAACACCTCCAATCACTTTATATGTCAAAGAATTCCCTCTGTAAAACACATCCATCCCATTGCTGTTCAACAACAGAACAGCATGGGCAGAGGCCTTACCATTCACGTTCCTCAAGTCCATGTACACCGGGTGGGAACCATATAAATCAGCATTTAGATTAATGGCTGAGATGTCAGTAGTGTACAAAGTGTAAGGATCATTTGGATACAATTTGATCCCATGGGGCTGTGTGTTTTCTCCCAAACCATAGAGTGAAGCATCTTTAGGCAATTTTGTGGAAATCTCAAGATACTGATCTTTAAACACCAAATCACTATAAGGGTCTGATTCTTCTGATCTAGAATCAAAAAGGGTCTGACCGTTTGATTTTCTTTTTACAGAAAAAGTAAAAGGATCTATTGTGTAGGTAAATATTAGCTCACTTCCTGCATATTCTTTAGCTTTTGGTGTGTATGAATTCTGTAGAGATCTACCAGATGTTTGTTTCACTGTAGGAGGCTTTTCTCTTGGTAAAAGATCGTAAGGAACCTCCCATCTTTGCTTTTTTGCATCAGTAATGTGAACCCTTAAACGGGTACCTGTTTCATGCCTGAAAATTAAAACAGTAAAAAAAGTTAAGGTTCAGTTTAGAAATTTAGCCATACATACACATGAATGTTGTAGGATTGAGTAAAAACTTACTTGACATAGAGCTGCAGGAGAGGAATATCAGGACCATAGATATTATTTTTCTGCTTGGCTTGAAGAAGCCCTACAAGGCCGCCATTGGGGGCATTTTCAATTGAAATCAAATGGTAGCCTTTGCCAATTTTGGCTGGAGTACTGAAAGCTACATCGATTCCAAGAATGCAAAGAAGTAAGAACAGTAGCAAAATTCTACATGAAAACATTATGATAGGGGGAAACGAGGCACTCGGCTAATGGGTAATGACCCTTTGGGGAGTTGGGTTTATATTAGCAGAGTGAGGCACAGAGGTATAAGACATGTGATGTGAATGACTTGCATTTGCATGTGACTCTGGTGTTTATTTGGGTCCCATAGACCCTTTTTTCCTGTGTTTTAGTTTGGTCCCACGCCCCTATCTTAATTGATTGTAGTAAGTTTTGATGACATAACTTTGTCTCTCTTCAATCTTCATGTTTGTTCTTCCTACCACACCCTGTAAATATCAATCACACAATCAATTCATGGACAAGAAATTAGAACAATCTAAAGTCCAACTAGTTCGATTGATATAAGGTAAAGTTGATTTGGAATTGTATAAAAAAAACTGTTGAAATATGAGATATCGATCCTTTTTTTTTTTAATCTGTAAATGTGAAATATATTGATCAAAATCATGTACAAATGCACAGGAAATCCCCAGGCAATCACAAATCAAGTACGCAAACAAGTACATCGAGCATATCCGGACAACCACAAATTAAGTACGCATACAAGTATATCGGACATACCGGAGAAAGCAATATGAAAAAATGTACAAACGATAAGATCTAGCGACCTAATGCCGTAAACTCATATCGATCTTGTTTGTGTTTTAAGGTAAAGTGGACTTTATTTATTACACATTGTCTCAGATGACATAAATGAAGGAATACATTCAATCCAGAAAAAAACATAATATAAAGTAACAAAGGATACCAATTGGTGGGCCACCTTACTCCAAATTCTAAAATAAAATAACAATTGGGGTTCACATAATAGACATGACCGACTCTTATTGGAGGGGTACATAGTCCATTATCTCAAACTTTATGGACAATGTTATGTACAAATAGCATTATCCTTTTAATAAATTGTAATATCGATTAGCCTTACCAAAAACATGCACTCAAATGACATTTTTACCCCTCCAAAACTGGGTGTCAAGCAAACGAAGCGTGGAAACCTCGGGATTGTCTTTTTAATGATTGTATTATACCATTTAATAAAATATTTGTGTCCTCAATGTCGTGTACGTGTAACAACAATATTGGAGTAGTATTAATGAAATAATCAAGCCAGACTTTTGTTATGTGATTTTAGAGGAAAATCACATACTTGATTATTTAACATTATTTTAGAGTATTTTCAAGAAACTCTGTAAATACAAAATGATCTTTTAAGAGTCTCTCTAAATTTAATTTTGTAAAATAAAGAGTGAATTTGACTCTCCAAATTTGGAGAGTCAAAACTCACTCTCTATTCAAAATTAATAATAATTGTATTTAATAAGTTACGAATTTCAATACTCTATAATTTAAATTATTCAAATCACTTTTGAATTAATTGGTCATTAACATATAAAAAAATTATGTTAAATAAGAGATGGGAGAAATCAATAAATATTTATTAGAAAAAAAAAATAAAGAGTCAAAATGGATAGCATTGTTGAAGTGCATAAAAAAACTTACTCTCTAAATTTAAATATGATCTCTATTATGCATATAGAGCCTCTGGGAGATTTTTTAGTATTACCAGTTTAGGTGACATTAATTGTTATTAAATAAGAGGAACAATTAAATAAATCACGTGATTACATCTTAATTTGAACTCATCATATGATGAAACCTAAATTGGTGTTCAAGTGCCAGTGATGTTAGATAGTGATATGGGCATTTTTTTATCAACCCCAAACAACAATGTTTGAGGTTGTTTCCAATCATCTAGAGAGTTTACCCAAGGTGTCCTCCTCGAGTTTAATTGCCGCACGTGACAATTCCACATCATCTCGATGTTTTTACATTTATCAATTATTCCTTTTTCTTTACCTCAAAAAGCATACTTTAGTATGACTCTACTTACATCTTCAAACTTATCTGATTCTGATAAGGTTGAATCCCACTAGAACATATCCTAATAGAACTTCAACACGTTCTAAAACTCTAAAAGGATAAGATAATTGATAATCTAACCCTACTAGGAGTGTACCACCTACTCTATAAATATATGACCACAATTCATTATTCAGGTATGTTTTACATTCAATTTATAGTTTTATGCATATATTTTTCACTACGCTAACTTAAGCATCGGAGAGGCAACGAGGACCCACCTCGGCGCATTTGTTTCAAGTACCGAAAATTTCGTTTATGATCATCCTCAATCGTTAAGTTCGAGAATTAACATGTGGCAATTTTTGGTATCATCAGATAGCATTATTCAAAAAGTTAATAAATTATTTTAGCCTTTATAAAATTTTGAATCTCTTTCATGCGAAGCTAAACCGAAGAACAAACAGAAAAATTTGATGCAATATGTTATATAGCCCATGTTTAGTTTGGATAAAAACTAGATTTGTAATAGATTTTGATAAAAATTTTGAAAAATATATATATGGTTGAAAAGTTGATAAAAATTGTGGGTTTCATAAAATATATAGTTGAAAAATAGTTTGTGTTGGATTTTGATACACAATAGATCTTGGGCGATGATGTAAAATGTCGATTATGTTTTCACATGCCTCGACTGATTGTGAATTGATTACCAACAATCAAGTCTAAAGGTTCGACTAGAAAACAACGTGGATCATTAGATGTAGTTTAGATATTAATGTTACCCACGACCCAAATTAATGCTTATTGGATTGCTCTTTAGTTTTAGCCCATTTAACCCCTTTCTTGGTCTAACTAAAACATAACCTATATCTGTACATATGGTTGTCTAGCCCTAGCCATGTGTGTGTGATTTGTGTGTAAAAGAAGAGAAAACGTGCCTGCCTTTGGAGAGAAAATAATGGGCAGCTTTGTGTTAAAATATCGGTGGTTACCTTCTTAATTTTGGTCTCCCTCGTGCCTTATTCCTTGTTTTCTTCTTGCCTTCGTGGCTTACAAGTCAACGCCAATATCTTGTCCTTCATGCAGGGGCGGATCCAGGATTATTCTTCAGTGGGGCGAGATATAATTACTAAAAAATAATTTCATACTAACTGTTTAGGGATACTGCATTTGGGCATTCCTTGTTTCTCCACTTTCATAAAGGTCCTCAATTATAATATTAATTTCTCTTATCAATCGATGTTTGTCAAAAAAGAAGGTATCGTACCTTTGGACATCTGGATGTATATGCTGAGGCTTTTCTTTTGAATTTTTTTTTTCATGCAACCTTGTTCCTTCTTCCTTAGATTCTAGTATATCCTTCGTCTAAATCTGTTAATTGGTGGAAAGGACCTGGATTTCTTTTGTTGAGATCTCTCTAGAAGGAAGTTTTTGTTAATAAGCCGTTCCATAAGGTGTCCCTCATCTCTTCCTCTGACATATATTTCCCAATGATTAGTTTAACTTTAAATAATGTGAAATAATTCATGAGGGGCTCTCCTTCGTCATGCCTCACATTATCTAACCCCTTTAGCGAGTGCATTTTCCCTCCTATTTTTTAACTAACGTTCCTATGATTGCTTGTTTCTCTATTGCAGGTTGGCCTTCATCAGCATTCAATTCATTCAATTTCAGCATCTATCCAACTCCAAGAAAGTCCATCAGCATTCAATTTCAACATCCAGATTCAACTGACTAACTAGGAGGAAACAATCTAAAATTCTAAATACAATCCAATGAAGCCACAAGCCACAAATATTTTGGAATTTGTTTGATATTTTAAAAGGGGAGAACCCAATCCTTCACTCACGAAAACAAAACCCAATCCTTCAGTCCTTCTACCTCTTACCAAAACTCGAGATACTCCACGGTCCACACACAGCAGCGGCAACAATGGCCGAACCCCAGTCCCCAATCCTTCACTCACAAAGAAAAATTTTTGGCAAAAAACTCATCACAACAAGAAGAAGACAGCCATACCCAAGATAATCCCGTAACCCGTTTTATCTTTTATCTCAATTCTCAAACATCCTTCAACTTTAATTATTCAAGCCGCCTGCAACTAAGAAGAACGGCATTGTTAATTTGTTATTAATAATGTTTCATTGAAGTTGGCTCCATTGAAGCTCCCGAGGCAGACCTTGGCTCCATTGAAGCTCGAAGTAGAAGCTAAAGACTGAAGAGTGAAAGGGGTGAACAGAATACTAGCGCAGTTATCTTGTGGCAGCCGACAGGTACTGGTATTCTTGGAGATTGAATTGTTTCTGCGTTTTTGTGGCGGGTATTGTATTCTTGGAGCTGAAGGATTTTGGAATTTGGGAGTCGGGGGAAAAAGGGAAGGGACTTTTAGGTTGAGTAATGGATTATGGGTTACTGGGCTTCCTCAATATTTTAAAAGGGGAAAAATCAATAATAAGGTGTTTAAGTTTCTAAATTCAAAAATCAGTTTTATAGTTTAAAAATTCAAAAATCAGGTTTTTTTTTTATTAAATAAAGATAATAAAGTCACATTTTTGTGATTAATGGTCACATATTCATGATTATAAGCCACGAATTTATTTACTGGTCACATTCGTCAAATTTTTTGGTCACAAATTATTTCGAGGTCACATATCAAAAAAATTATACGTCACACATTATTTTAAG
>CAIGRF010295553.1:43195-65382 GCA_903798235.1 Fraxinus ornus | reverse complement strand
TATAATATTATTGTGCATAATATGAACTTTGAGTTTTCTGTTTGTGATTTTGGGTTGGAGATGACAGAGAGAAGCACTTTATTTAATTATTTATCAATTACATAAACATTACATCACCAATTATTTAATTAATCAAAAAAATTACATCTTTATTAATAACAAATTAATTCTTAAACAAAACTATTAAATATAAACTAAGCAAACGTGCATTGCACGTTACTTGCACCTAGTATATATATATATAAAACACAAATATACTTAGTTGAATTACCACTTTGTATATATGAACTGTGAATCATTCATATTTTACTATGTGAAAAGTAGACCACTCCACATGAAAAATTACACCGAAGAAGAAAATTAATCTACCTCCCTTGTATGAAAATGGGAAGGAGAAAGATTGTATTTTTTTATTTATTTTTTTACATATAGTATAGTGTACTTCTTCACATGGAGTGGTCTACTTTTGTGTAAAATTAATTATATTTTACATCTATATTAAAAGGAAATGACGTGCATAAGTCCAAGTCTCAATTTAATTTTGCCGAAGCTTGCTTCATCCCATAATTCTCTAATGATTTAAATTGAATTCCAGTTATATAAAAACTAAAAATTAAAGCTTCCAATTAGACAAGAACACTACACTAAAAAACAGCTTTTACAGCGGCCAAAAAAGCTGAATAAAACATTTTGCAGAGTTTTAGCGTGTATTGCGCCGTTGAGGGAAGATGTACAACAACGTTTAGGAAGATTCACTTAAAAAATGTTGTCAAATCTCAATTTTGTTAAGTAATGACAACATTCACGTATTAGAATGTTACGGAAGACCCCCTCTATCAATATTTAATTACCGAATATTGTCTTTTATATGTTGCAAATTATCATCTTTGGCGTAGTGGAACCTTAATTATTCAACACAACTTCCACCATATAACCTTAAAATTTTGCAAATAGCATACCATTCTAATTGATTGTCACAAAGAATGTTATCTCCAAATGACTATAAAAGATATAAAAATATACTAATAAACTACCTGCTTTTGATTATTGCTATTAACATTTTGAGTAATTAATGAAAATACAATAATTCTAACGTATTAACATACAATTATCAGACCATTTTTTTTTCTTTAAGGAGATATTAGTTTGGTTGTTGAAAAATGTCTTATGTAATAAATAAAAATAAATAAATAAAAATTCACATTAATTAGTTACTATATCATGCAAACCCCTTCACTTTTTCTTACTTCCGTTACAAATTGTGAGAGGTCAAATGCCCACTCTCTCTTTCCCTGTGTGCATAACCCTACTCTTGTTCAACTAGAAAATCACTATTTCACCCCTTATTTAAAAAAAGAATTCCTAAATTTTCCTCCACTTCACTGCCAAAATTTAGTAACAGTATATATATATATTTGACCAAGCTTACATCTTAAAGATGTAACTGCTTTTATTGTTTTGTTTCTTCCTAATGTGCTATGACACGTAGTATGTATTTGGTACGCAATATTAGACTTTAATATAAGAGCAAACGAGGGAGGTCTAGAATGATAATCTTGAACTCGTGTTTGCTTTAATTCACGGTATCGTAGATGAATACTCTTACATTTGCTACCGATAATACATCGAGTTCTCTCCCGAACTGGCAAATATTGCATTTGGGACGAATGCAGCGAGGATCGAAACATTAATCAATACAGTGGAATTGATTTCAAGAAAAATAAGGAGGGGATGATTTATGTACTCGTACATTCATCATGCTGAGAGAAAGTTTCAATCAAGGCTTGATGGAGAAGTATATAAATCACTCACTGGAATAAAAAAAAAATGAGTTATTAGGGTGATTTATGACGTCCCTCTTCTCATGCTTTTGTCCTAAAGGAAGCTCATAAGTTATATCCTCCAATAAACCTTAGCCGTTGGATTGTTTTTTCATCAACGGCTGTGATTCCATGCAAGCTAGGTACAAGGCTTAGTTATAGCTCAATGTCCCACCATTCCAAAGGGAGTTTATAGAGGAAAACACAGAGAGTTTCCTTTGATGAAAGCAATTTTGACTGCTAAAAAACAGTTCTTGTTTCAAGTCATCTTCTCTCTCTATGTCTTTCATGGAAGGTGGAGGAGAAGATTCTTTGCCTAGAAATTTAGGAAATAACCCTCAGTTGCTTCATCCATGCCCTCCATTAAGTGCCATAGACAGGTTCTTATGGAGTCACAACACTTTCTCTTACCAACAAAACTTCAATCCTTTGGAAAATCAACCATCTCTCTATGGGATTTCTCATTTTCCTTCTAATGAAGTAAATCAGTTTCAGAATTTTTCTTCAAATGGCACAACCAGTAATTACACCACTGGAGAGCCAAGCTTCATGGAAGGACTTCTTCATGGAAAACAAACTTTGGGTGAAAATCTTTCAGCAAATGTAAAACCAGCACTGGTTAATCCTGATTGGAAGGAGAAGAGAGAGAATGGTTCTTCTTCCGGATATCAAATAAAAGGCCAGTGGACAGATGAAGAAGACAGGTAACATTAAAAAAAAAAAAAAAAAACATTTTGGTTTCATTACATTTATGTTTAATTTATATTTACTTTTAATTTGATTTCATGAAGGAGACTGATTAGCTTAGTACATCACTTCGGATTGAGGAAATGGGCTGTAATAGCTGAAAAAATGGATGGTAGAGTGGGAAAACAGTGTCGTGAGCGATGGAATAATCATCTGCGTCCTCATATCAAGGTTTTTTTTTTTT
Source organism: Fraxinus ornus (assembly GCA_903798235.1). Lineage (NCBI taxonomy): Eukaryota > Viridiplantae > Streptophyta > Magnoliopsida > Lamiales > Oleaceae > Fraxinus > Fraxinus ornus. The sequence goes on along the minus strand of CAIGRF010295553.1, from coordinate 62,631 downwards.
TTTTGGTTCACTCTAATTTCTAGTTTTTGATGTTTTGTTTGTTACTCAAATTTTACCACTTCGGCATAATTATGAAATGAACTGAATTCTCCTTTCTGGATCTACAGATACTGCCTAAATTTGATTCATGGGTTTTTAACAGATTTTTTTTGCTCTGTGGGTCATGTCCGAATTCTCTAAAAATCAAGTACATTTTTTAAAAATATGTTTTCAAGAAGATAGTCCTATTGACCTAGGGTTTGTCTTTGCAATTTTTTTGTTCTGTGAAAATGTCTAGGGCTTGGTCGCTAATCCCAACTTTGATGTGTAGAGGTTTCAACCTCAAGAGGCAGACTTTGTCTACATACAGTTTTCACGTTTCCTTTTCCTAGTTTGCCTCTGTATTGATTTTCATGTGATTACTAAAACTTTTAACCGACAAAGTATCATATTTTCCTAGAAAAGACATCATCTTTAACATGGAAAAAAGTTTTTATTATTGGTTTTGTTTTTTATGGTTTATTTCAGAAGGACGTTTGGACTGAAGATGAAGAGAGGCTGTTAATTGAAGCACATGAAAGACTTGGAAATCGATGGGCGGAGATAGCTAAGTACATTCCTGGAAGAACTGAAAACTCAATAAAGAATCACTGGAATGCCACAAAAAGGAGGCAGATTTCAAGGAGAAAGGTAAAGAAACTAGAAGGAGATAGAAGACAGTCAACACTATTACAAGATTACATCATAAAAAAGTATTTCAGTAATGGTTCCACCGCCACTAACCCAAATTCCGGCACCACCACCGCAGAAAATCCTTCCATTGCCGCCACACCACTCTCTGACGATGACGACTTTACATTTTTCAGTTTCGAATCATGCAACGACGAAATGGATTTCATGAAAAACATGTTTGAAAACAATCAGTCCATCGATTCAATTCTTGATAATTGTCGACCAATGAATCCAGCTGAAGGGACATCTGAGAATACTTATAGCATCAATAGTGATGAAAATTATAATTATCCCACCAGCTTCTTCACTCACCCAGGGAATTTACAGACGACTGATTATCAACTACCTGCTGTAGAATATGTGGAAAATGGATTATTCCAATCTGCTCCAAACCCTATGGGGAATGAATTTTTCCCTTCTGCTAATTCAGATTTAATCATGGAATTCAATTCTAACTTTCGAAGTGTGGAGACTGAAGCTTCACAGATTTATCCTGATGAGTTTTACTTTTCATATCAATGGGATGGAGGCAATGCTGAAAACATAAATTCAATTATAAATCTGCCAACAATTGATCAAGGTACAACCTTTGGAAGCACAATGGAGACGGATATGATGGATATGGTTTCATCTTCTCAGCAGCCTCCTCAACCAAGTCCATACAATGGCTTCTTCTGATCTGGTTAATAATTATTGTCCTACTAATTATTGTGTTTTAGCTTAGTTAAAAACTCTATAATTTTACATATATCTGTAAAACTGAATTCTGCTACTTTGTTAGAACCTCTAAAAGGGCAATTCAGGCATGTGTGTAATTACAACCCCAGATTATGATAATCTGTAAACCGTAACGGATTGTGGTGTGTTGCTTAAAAATATGAATCTTGTTTTTGTGTATTATTAAAGTGACTGACTGGTGTCATGATTTTCTTACAGGTGTTGGTTTTCTGTTTAATTTATAGCTTAAGTTTGCATGCATGCACTTGCACTGCCCTTAATTGTTTAATGGTTGGGTCGAGTCGAGTCGATTCCAGCCCGACTGAGACGATGTTCTTTTCTCTTCCTTCATTTCTCTTGCTCTTATCTTCGTTTTAGTCAATAGTTTCTGTTGGTTACATGTTTCACTTTAGACGCAAATTATTGGTTCTTTGCTACCAACTCAGTGAAAAACCATGGAATATGCTCCCAAATGGCTAAATCTCCATGCATTACGCAAATTTGCATTGTTTTCTGAACAGTGATGGATGTTGCATCTCTCTCTACACTTAACTTTCGTTCAACAGAACTCTGATATCACCTTAGACTTTGCCCCATTTTGTTTTGCTGAAAATCAGATTTATTTACCTTTTTTGGTAGATTTCGATAAAAGTTGATGAAATGTGTGTTTGAAATGTTGATAAAAATTGTGGGTATGATAGATGTTGCAACTCTGTACTTTAACTTGCGTTCAACAGACCTCAGATATCACCTTAGACTTCACCCCATTTTATTTTGCTGAAAATCAGATTTATTTACTCTTTTTGGTAGATTTTGATAAAAGTTGATGAAATGTGTATTTGAAAAGTTGATAAAAATTGTGGGTATGATACTTTAACTTACGTTCAACACATCTCATATATCACCTTAGACTTCGCCCCATTTTATTTTGCTGAAAATCAGATTTATTTACTTTTTTTGGTAGATTTTGATAAAAGTTGATGAAATGTGTGTTTTAAAAGTTGATAAAAATTGTAGATCTGATGAATGCTGCAACTCTCTCTGTACTTTAACTTATGTTCAAGAGACCTGTGATATCACCTTAGACTTCGCCTCATTTTATTTTGCTGAAAATCAGATTTTATTTTTTTTGGTAGATTTCGATAAAAGTTAATGAAATTTGTGTTTGAAAAATAGATAAAAATTGTGGATCCCATGAAATATGGTTAAACATTAATTATTAATTTAGATTTAGATTTTTATTAACTTTTTTTTTAGCTAAATCAAATAAGGGCTTTGTATTCATATGTACGTTTGTGGTTGTTAAAGTTATATTGGTAACATCGAGGTCGTGTTATAACTCATTCTGAATTATTATAAGCGGTCAACGATATTGTGTCGTCACTCTAACTATAATGTATCGGTAGTTATTCTGAATTATTAAGTGGTTAACGGTATTTATCGTTATTAACGATAATATTTTGTTATATTGTTACCCGTTATTTGTATATCTATTAATGATGATAACTGTTGTCTTATCATTTACGATCAAGTATCGTCATGCTATTATCGTTTTTTTCTTTTCTTTTTGTCATTTTTGACGATAATAACTGTTGTCATATCATTAACATTAATCAGATGTCACGACAAAATACATTGTTAATTTGTCAATTTCGTTAATTACTTGTCATTAGGCTTATTACCAACTATAGAAAATTTAATTTTTCAAGCTAAATAGAAGGGGTAAATAATTCTTATAATGTTAGTAATTACCATTAAATGATTACCAAATCATTCATAAGGCAAAAGGGTCACATCATTTTGCATTTGGTTTACATGTCAAAATCCTAATGTGTATTATTTTATGTTAGAAATAATGTTTATTTTTTGAGACAAAACACTTCTGACCTGATTTCTTACGTTTAAAAAATCACATTTATCTAGTCAAAAAAATAATTATTAACCAACTACAATTATTAATGTTTATTACCTATCTTACCCTTGAACCTAAATTGTTTTTAGTATGGACGTCCATTTCTCTATCAATATTTTGGGAATTTCAACTCAAAAGGATTAATTTAAGCAACACTTTTTTCTATTTCCAATTTCTACTTTGTAGTTTAGGTTTCAATTTAACATTTTCTTTTTGTTTTTGTTTTTTTTCCTTTCTTTTATTGTTGTAGCTTGAATTTTTCCAACGTTAATAATTTTTCTTAATGGTTCTTAATGGTAATTTAGGTATTAATAATTTGTATTTAACTTTTTTATGACGCTATCCATGATTTTCAGTAAATTATTTGTATTTAACTTATTTATGGGAAAAATAAGTGATTTGTGTGTAAATTTAGGGATGAATTTTCAAAATCTTACATTGAGTGATAGAATGCTTTATTACTCGTACATCTTCTACTAGTTGTAACTCGTTACCCTGCATCGATATGTTTGTACTATATATATTGAAGAATGATTAAAAAAATAAAAGAACGTCAAAGACATTCACTCGACTAGCTGACAATGTCGAGACATCCTTCACGTTTAAAAATTCAATAAATAACACTAATCTATCGAATAGAACATCCTTCAACTTGTGAATATTACTTGTCCCCGTCGGGTATCTTTCTTTAAACATCTTCAACGCCTTCAAGAAAAGAAAATGTAATAAAGTAAGGCTATGTTTGATTGCAACGAAATCCATGAAAAATGTCACATTCGAGAAAAACGAATTTCACTTTGGCCGTTTGATATTAACGTGGAAATGAAAATTGAATTCCAAAATACAATCACTTTGAGCTACATTTTCTTCATTTTCATGGAAAACGAATTCTTATGAACTTGGTGGATTTTTATTTTTCAACTAACATAGAATTGGAATTTCTTTCCACTTTTCCTTATCAAACGGACCTTAAGTGAGGAAAAATGCAATTGAATTAATTAATTAAATTAATTACGACAGCTAGGAAGGACGGGGCTAGGGTTTTGGGATCACTCACAATAATAATCTAAGTAAGGTCAATGTGGGTTCGATGTGAATGTTTGTTGCTGGACATTAATTTACGTGGAAATATCAAATTTTCGTATATATGTATGTCCCTATAATTAATTAATATGTAATAGAAACTTCGTGATAATTTTTTGTTACGTCTTATGTTATGAAAACCCTCAATATTGAATAAGTAGTAGAAATGTTTTTAATAAATAGTGAAACTTGCTTTATTGATATTTTAATGGTGAATAATTTAAAAAGTATTTTGATAATGATATGGCCTATAGGCCGAACTCTTGAAAACAGGGTAAGAGCGGAATTGAGTGAGCTCGGCTAATGAAATTACAAGCCGGCTATGGTCAGTTGGGTTGGTCGAACCAAGAAAGGCATGAAAGTCTTTGGACGTGAAAAGCTTCACTTTCTTTTAGATTTTATGCCTAGGGTTTGGTGCACTAACCATCAAAGCAATCTCGATGAAAAAAAAAAAAAAAAAGTACAAGCAACTTCATAAACAACATGTATTCAACATCTATTCGATACATAAACAGACACTTTCCTTGAACTCGTCTTGAGCTCTTGGGCCAGGTTCACGAGCCTGGTCCCCGAGTTGCTTCAAATTATATGCCCGTATAATATATTTTATTATTCTTGATTGTTTTCATCATCATTCTCATTCTTCACGGAACCGAGAGGTTAACACTTCTACTTGCTTCTACCCAAGTATGATCCCGATATTATCTCTTACCCAAGCTTGTATAAAAAGATATAAAATATGTACAAGCAACAAAAATCACAAAAGCCCAAATAGCCGGAGCAGGCTTGTGCATGCAGGTTCATTTTCATAGGCATATCTATTTTGTACAGGAAGCCACCTGATTTTGTTTAGCATACGACACAAAATTGTACTGATGTTAATGGCCAAACAGAAGACAAGAAATGCCCAAGGAGTAGTTTTCAAACATCAGCTGGATTTATGTTGTTATTCCCAATTCTGCAAGGGCTTAAACTCTTTTAATACACAACCATAATGGAGGCTGAAAGTTAAAATCTACAATGAGTTTTGTTTTAGAAATAGAGAAGCTATTCACAGAAAAGATCACTATCATAAAAATTTCACACAACATTTGAGTAGACGAACTGTCATTGATTGCACAAGTCTTGGTGGCGAAAATTATAGGTACAACGATAAAATTAACAATGTAGAATGCCATTATTCTCTCCGTCATGTACAACCAGCTCTCCTCAACCTAAAATCAGATGCGACCAATTCACACAATGGATTAAACAGTAACATTGTTAAGGAGTCGAGAAACATCAAATAAAAATGTTGATAAAACAAATCAAAGTTTGTACTCACCTCTTAGGTTGTTTCAGGTGACAAGATCTCAAGTTCAGCCCACCAAAGAGGAGATAATTTAGGTATAACTTCATCATGTCCCAATCCCGTGATCTCTTTCAACTTAAATGTGACATCTCTCATCGTTGGTCTCTGTGTAGGGTTGGGAAGAACACATTCTTTTGCAACCTGAAGCAATTTTTCTAGTTGTTGCTCGTTGAAAGATTTTAGAGTTGGATCCACCACTTCTCTCAGTGGCCTCTCTTGCCTCAAGTAGTCCAATATCCAGTCCACAACAAAACCATTACCCACTGAATATGGAAGTCTACCAGTGATTATTTCAAACAATATTTGCCCGAAGCTGTAAACATTGCTTTCTGGGTCGACCAAGGGAGCCTCCAAGAGCTCCGTGTTTGCTGGTCCCATTTTTGTTGCTGTTACTTCATTCCAGAAGCCGAAGTCTGAAATTTTGGCTGCATAGTCTTCTGTTAGATATACAGACGAGGATTGCAGATTTTTATGGGTCGTAGGTGGTGAGAGATGGTGCATATACTCGAGGCAATATCCTATGCCCATGGCTATGCGCAACCGTGTTGCCCAGTCCAAGTGCTCCGATTCTTTAACTACAAAAATCCAGAGTCAAAAGTTAGATAAGGTTAATGCAGATCCAGTTTCAGATGGTACATAAATATTACTATACACCACTTACAGAGGTCTATTTATAGATTCAACCATTAGTACATTATATAGATTCAATCTTCAAATGAGCCGAATATAAAAAAAATGGACTTAACATGGATTGTTTGTAAAGAAAATGTAATGCATATAAAATACCATCTGTATAAGACATTTTCGCTCTCAAATCGCAAAACACTACATTAGGAAAATCAATGAGTACATATATATTAAATTGAAATCACAATATACAAGATACATTAAAAACAGTTTCACCATATTCCATGAAAAAAAACTCCTTTTTTCTTCACCATGAAAAACTCTTGAACTAATTAATTATACGTGTTGTGACATTTTATAACTCATCCTCAGACTCTCAATCAGAGTGCCATCCGGGTTTCACGTAGTTGCTCATATGTCATTTTATCTAGTGAAAAGTTTTGAAGGTTTTGTAGGAAAAAAAAAAAAACTTGCAATTTCAAGGTTTTCTTTTACGCATAATTAAACCGAACTAGTTTGGAAATAATTAGATCCACTAGAGACTTCCGTAGGGTTCTTTCAGGAAAATTTTGGTAACTTCAACAAGAGAAGGAAGTGATATTTATGTCATAAGGGCAATTTTGTTACGAGTTGAATAAGTCAACTAACAGAATATATTATCACCATCGATTATCAAGTCCTCAATACATTTTTGATATCTCGGCATATCACTTCTTCATAGCAATGTGCTGAGGCATAAAAACATGTGTCGGTGGTGTCTTTGCATTTGCCAAGAAGAGGTGATATGCCAAGATGTCAAAAAATGTATTGGGGTGACAGTCAAGGGGGCAAGTGGCAACAGATATCAACTCTTCATTACCAAGGGAATTTTAGTGACTTTTAGAAGCTTCAGAACGTGTTTGGGATTTACCCCAAAACGCAGAGGGTGAACGGAAATTCTTCAGCCATGACATATAATTTGACAAGTAGTCATGACCGGAAGCCCACCTTTTTGGAGAATTTTTTAACTGTTTAATTTATAAGAATAATGTTATTTAACATCAGTGGTGTTAGAGCATTAGTTTACATGAAATTATGTTATAGGTTCAATTGAAGGTGAAGTTATGAGATTCATTTAATTGTAACGAAACGGTCCCTCCGTAAGCAGTCATCCATAATATCAAATAAATCATTTTCGTCTTTGGTAAATTTACAAAGGGCTACCTTTTATTTAATAATATTTAGTATCACCTAGACTGATGTTATATAATACCGGTGGTGCTAAATAGCATTACTCAGTTTATAAATAGATAGAAATAAGAGATAAGTGGATATATTTGTGGGTCCATTGGAATGTATGGTTGAAAATGAAGTTTGGTCATTTATAAATAATTTTTAAATTTTACCAAATGGAGGCTTAGGTGTGAACTGCAAGAACCTGCTCCTTTCCAAAGTATATCCTGCACTTAAGTTGTATGTAAAGATGAATGTGAGAAATTGAAGTTGCAGTTGAACTTACTGTGTAGATGTTCAAACAACGTCCCGTTTGGAGCATACTCAAATACCATCATTCTTGTAAAAGGCTCCACTTCTTCACAATATCCAATAAGGTTAACAAAGTTTCTGTGATTCAGTTTTGACAGTGTGTCTATCTGAAGATAGAGAGACATCAAATAACAGTTACTGAAATTAATGCTAGAGAGAGTTCAAATAAATTTTTCATTTTGACATGCCTTGTTTCTGAACTGGGCTTCTAAATTCTTCGACCAGTCCTTAGCTGACATCACAGTAGTAGATGTCACTGCTATCTCAACAGCACTTGAAAGGGTCCCTTTGTAAACAGTGCCATTAGACAGTGACCCAATTATATTGCTGAAATCTTCACAAGCTATCTCAAGTTCTGATCGGTGGAGCTTTGGCACACCTGGCATGACAACTTCCATGTAAGTTCCCATAAGTAATGCCAAAGCAGTATATCAAAGTAACAATGCAGAAGTTGATAAAAGGAACATGCCATCAAGCATTCCTCTTCCCTAGATAGCTATATGCTACCTAAACAACTTGTGAAAAAGGAGGAGGCTGAAGGTGCTTTTTAAAGATAAATAAAGCAGCAACATTTTTCCAAAATTTTCAGGTTTAAAGGATAATCCCTAGTCAGGGTCACTGATCAGTGGGTCAGAACCAATTTACAACCTTTCAGACACATTTAACAGTGATACATGACCTATGCAAATATTTAATGTAAACCTGTTGTTTGTAACTTAACGAGAATTAAGAGTAGTAACCTGCTATGAATGCTTTCTGCAGCTGCCCACTTAACCCTGTTGCCCAAGGTTTAACAGTAACAACCTTAATTCTGCGGAAATAAAAGAAACCAAGGGCTAATACAAATATGAATAAAGAACTTCCAATTATTCCAGGCAATATAATTATCAGATGACGCTTTGGTTTAGATGTATTTTTAACAGCTAGGCTAGGAGCTGAAGCATGGGTAGACAGTGGAGCATGAGACACCCTCCGTGGTCCAACGATGATAGGTGGATATGAAGACGCCCTCGGTGAAAGCTCTCTGGATGCTGAGGGAATCAGAAACTCTGATGGTGAAGGAGACTCAGGGACTGATGAAGGTGATATAAATGTTGATGGGGGAACTGATATAGAGGATGACGGAGTATTAGGAAACAAGACTGAAGATGATGGAGACGGAGACGGCGACATTGGGGATGAAGATGGTGAAGACGATATAGAACCCTCCTTATTAGGCCAATCCTTCTCGGCTTTCATCAAATTTGGAGAAGTCGTCACTTGCAGCAGCTTCCGCTGGCCTATGAGTCCAGATTGCATGGTTTTCCTGACAAAAACAGAAACTGTAAAGACCAGCCAAGCTAAAAATATAATTAGCTAAACAGTGCTCTAATTTGAACATTTGTCACGTGCAGGTCGTTCATAGCAGCAAGGAATTAGCTTTTCTTTATTCCTGTCATAAAAGCACAAGATATGACATTCTGCCTAGTCCTCTGTTCGTATAATGGAAGCTTATTCAGCATGTCTAAAATTGCTTTTCTTCCTGAGAACCACATACCATAAACTTCCCATCAAATTTAGACAGGGGACATCAGCTTCAATAGACATAATATTTACTTACATCTCTTCAATAACATGACACAAATGAAATGCTTCAAATTGTTACTTGAGGGGTCCTTAGTCCCAGTTATAGAATAAATGATTCAGATGAAATTTTAGACATAACGTGCCATAGAAAAACAGTGTATGTACTATATAAATAGGTATATTTAAGTAGTTCATGTTTTAAACTTTCACTTCCCAAAATCATCTCTATTAAAACACTAATTACTTTTTATTCTTTTAAAATAAAAGTGGAAAATAGGATACATTTTAGAAAACTATGTCCATCAAATCATTAGTTGTGGACCATTCATTTACACAAATGCAAGTGCTTTGGATAATCAATGGGTCAGTAAATCTGAATCCAAATTTAATGAACACTCGTAAATAAAATTTTAGAATCCAACCAGCAGTTATTGAAAAGTCCTATTTTCATGGATCAAATGCATTGCGGTAGTTTTTCTTTTTCTCGATGAAGGTGCTTTAGGACTGTCAATAAGACTAACTTGTCATGAATGGAAAGAAATCAGATAAACTTCGAATTTCCTTTTTGTTTGGATTTCGTTTCCTTAGTTCTTATTAGCACATTAACTTATAAGAGAACCATAACACTTGTAACAGTGTACAATATTACCCAGAGTAGAAATTAAAATCATAACAGCAATCTAGAACTTCCGTGAACAGTGGGAAATGAATTTAGAACAAGGTCAACTGACAATAATACTTGTTTCTATTATTATACCAATTTCTATAGTATAACTGTTTCTATACACCTACTGCTTCAATAAGTTTATCATGGATCGTGTAAGCAAGCTTTACTATAAGATACTCAGTATAAACCACCTCAATGAACACACCTCACTTTTCCCACCAAAAAGAAAATTTCAGAAGATAATAAAGGATTACCACTTCTTAAGTTAAAACCATCAATGTGCAAGATAAACTTCTGGTTATGGACACTTACCGAACGTTGGATTGCCCACGATGACTCGCCCTTAAAACATTAGTAGTTGGTTGATCATTAATCACTTGAGAAACGGAAACTATCTTAACATTGTAAGTTTCAGAAGGTATGCTATTTAAATACTTGTTATTGTCTAGTAAGCTGCAAAATAAATAAAAAAGTTCCATTAGCACAAGCTCGTGAGTATCATAGACACAGTGGACGAACATGTTTTTGCTAATGCCAAAAAGAGAGAAGGAAAATTTTACTCACAGGATTGACATGGACAATTTTTTGTGAAAAATTGAGGGAAGTGGACCGCCTAAGTTGTTGTTTCCCAAGTCCAAGACTTCCAGCTCCTTCAGTTCTCCAATTTCTTCAGGAATAGTTCCCCGAAAAGCATTATTCCGTAAGATGCTGCAACAATGGACACCACTCGGGGTTGATATATGCCGGAACTAAAGATGTAGCAAGAATAATATCAAAAGTCAATTTGAAACAATAAACGGCATGAAGATACACTCACATGAACTTCAAATGAGTAAGCTGTCTCAGTTCAGGTGCCAATTTTCCTTCAAGACAAAGATCCCTCAAATTCCTACAAAAGTATATTTATGACAATCAAACTCACAAAGCATAAGGATCATCCAATTTGATTAATTTAATGAAGCATTTTGTGATGCTAAACATTTTCAAGGAGATAGATTAGGATTCCTACACAGTCCATCTTTAACTAGAGTCCAATATCAGATGTAACTGAGCCAAAGATCCAAATTGTGTCACCAGAGCAGCTAATCAAGAATGTAAAATAACCACCAAAGTAGTAACTCATAATAGGGTTTACCCCAAATTGCGAATGAGAAGCAGCAAATTATATCACTTAAATTCATCCTGTCATGTTTAATACATACATTAAATTTTGTACATTTAAGATTTCCGAAATCATCACAGAAAAATCACTGTTTTACCCATCACACTTACTCAAAAATACACTTGCACACACAGAGATGCACATAATATCCATGCAGTTGAGAATAATGGAATCAAATAATAGGAGAGTTTACTAACAAAGTGACAACTTTGCCGTTGGAGCATTTGACGCCGAACCATGAGCATGAATTTGAACCTACAACACTGAAATCCCAACTCGACAGAGCGTTAAATGGATCTTTACTCACTCTCTCTTTAAACTTCAACAACGCCATACCTGCACACCCAACTCACATTTCGTTACAAAACCCAAAAAAAAAAAAAAAATACAAAAAGATTTCTTTACAAAATAATACTAGAATTGGAGAAAATGGACCTTCAGTATTGAGAGCCCGACAGAAACTTAAATTGTAACAGAACACAGCATATGGCAACATGAAGATCGCCACCACCCGTTTCCATCTCAATCGCTGGTCCATTTCAATATTCAAAAACTTCCTCTAAATGGGATTTGGTTTTAAGCCCGGAACATCCACTATTCCGTCGACAGAGAGGCGATAAAGCAAAAAAGACCCAAAAACAATTTACTGCTTCATATGCTCCACGGGAAAACAAGAAATTGCATAAAAACTGGTGAGTTTAATAGATTTTTTAAATTTGTATTGTGAATTTTCAGAGTAAAAGTAACTGAAAGAAGAAATTTACGGGAAAAGAAATGCGTGTGAATTTGAAAAATGCCGATGAAATGCAGCAGTCGGACTAGACTAGGACTGCGACTTGGATATCTCTCTTTTGGCTTCTCCTTCTGCCTTCTCTTATATATAGACGCCGTCTTGCAATTCTCACGTGCTAATTAATAAAATTTCATTTATAATTTTTCTATTTATTCCGGTCAAGGTACGTGGTCGTAATATAGCCATTGATCTCTCGTCTATACTAAATTCATTATAATAAGTAAAAATTTCAATTTACGACTAAACATCTTGACAAAATATACTCTAAACTTTATGTGAAATTCTTAAAACATAACTAAATGTGTACCAAACATGACATTTCTCAAATATATTTAGTACGTTAAATTGAAGAGAGTTATATCGTTCTTCTTTAAAAAAATTGGGATCGACTGAATTCGTACAATATGTCATCAATATATGTATAGTTTTAAGTAGAGGTACAACAAGTAAATTGAAAGGTGCAATGTCGCTTTTGTTTGGGCTAGCTAGATTCTTGGGTTTGAACCAATTGTCGTTGTTGGGATGTTCATTTTGAAGGGTCCATGGAGTTGTTCTTTCATTTTCCATTTTCCTTGTAAAACAAGTAGATGTATCTAACTTGTGACTAAATTTAGCTGCCACTTCTATTTCATAGCAAATAAAGTGGCGATGAAATTGGGCCACTAACGGATACCACTAATTCTAACTTTTTTTTTTTTTATTGGTGACGTGTTCATTAGGCTTTCTAGTGAAGTACAAGCAAATTACAAATCAATTTTGCTACGATTATGAAAGATTTGACAAAATTCTTACTGAAAGATACTTGACAGTTTTTCATTGATTTTTGACACAACAAACATCAGAAATGCATCATATAGATGTTGTTAACGCAGCACTTATATCATTTCTATGAATAATTCCATGTCATTACAAATAGAGGAAGAGAATTAGTCCTCAAACAATCTTTCTTAACTAATGAAAACATTCCCTTCAACCGAGAAAATCAAGAATTAACCCCAAATCCGGTTCGATCATAATATATTAACTAAAAATAGAGAATGTGGGAAACAAATCAATGAATCATTGAACTTGTCGATTTAATCGTGAACCCAAAAAAGGGTCATGATTTTACCCTTTAATAAAGTTATTTTTTACAAATAAAAATTCAATTGTTTTAATGGGATCATGTATTGGATTTGCAGGTCCAATTTGAATTTTCTCCGCAGTGTTTTAATGGGTCTGAATGTTTTATCATTTATTTTTTTCAAGTCGATCTTCGGATTGATTTTTAAAACATTGCATTTTATTATTAAAACAAACGAAATTGAAACATAAAAGAAATTTATGAGAAAATCTAATTTGACACTCCATTTTTTGTTCTAATATTCATTTTTTTTTTAATAAAATGGTTCGTGTATAGAATTTTAATCTAGCATGCATACCGTTGGCATCATCACTACCATTTATATAATTATATGGGTACTGTTACCTATTTAAATGGTGGATCATGCTACATATACATAAAGGTTGACACATTGATTTACATCTTGACAAGTTGTCAAATTTTAGTGTATTGATTTTTAACACATTTTTCAATGCATGGCCATAATTTTGACGGGAGTGTAATCCAAGACGTAAAAAATAAGCGTACAAGTAGACTAATCCTTAAATGGTATGGGTACCATAGAAGTACAATTTTCTCTTCGAAGTCCATGTTTGGTGCTCATTATTTTAAAACTATTTTTGTTATAAGATCATTTTCAACCACACATTCACAAGATAAAATATTCTGCATGTAAACTCAAAACTTTTCCTTACTATTTATCTATACATTCTCCTAAAAATACTATTCAAAACTCACTTTTTTTTTCTTAAATAATGGGCACCAAATAGTGGCTAAGTTGCGGATAGATTTTTTTTTTTCCTGAATCATTGTAAAATGATTTTATAATTGAACAATAAAACAATTGTGAAAGCTTCAGCCTTCAAGTCAATGTCAAACAATGACAGAACTCATTGCTTCATTTCAATACAAAATTTACGACACTATTGAGTATGGAAAACCATCACAAAACTATACAGTGACAGAATTATACATTACTTTATTTCAATAAAAAATCCATTTATTGAGGCCAAACATCCATACACAATATTTTCTAAGGAAAATAGCAGCATTGGTCCCTAACCTATCGACTTTGTCGCAGCTTCAACCACGAATGTACATTTCTCAAAGGCAATGTAATAAGGTCAGAAGCATTTTGAATTTTAACATCAACTATCAATATTTACCAATATCTGTCAAGGTTTACCTACAGAAAATTTCCACTGTCTAAATTTATGTCCCAAGCAAACCGAGAATCCCAGAAAATGCTCAAATAATCTTTTATGTAAAAAGATTACGCTGTTAAAAGCAGAATTGCTTATTTCAACGTCTACAATGGATTCCCAGCAAAAAAGGAAAAGGAAAAGTTCCTACAGTTATTCTGATCACTCGAAAAGTAAAAATGCTCTTTTTAAAAGTTATAGATAACAAATTATTCTTCTACATTTCATTAGGACAACAACAATGCAAAATAAGTTGGCACATCTATCTCCATTAAAGTATTTCTAAAAGAAGTTAAATATGCAGAGAAGTAAAGCTGAGGATAAAGGAAAAAAACCAAATCCATAGAGAAAGAATTAACCACTGGCGAATGAAGTCTAGCTCTGTAAAAAGATAGGTTTTAGCGGGTGAAGCCAGCGTTGTATGCTTAAGTTATACTCCATTAGCTATTTGAGCTATTAATCCCACTGTTGACTTACAATTCTATCTTTATATCTAGAAAGTACTTCACAGAAATGGAAAATGATTCACGCCATTGACCCTAAATTCATTGGGCAACAAAACATTGATCCCAATCAAAAAACAAACAAAATTTCATCATCTTGTACCAGAATTTTAATTGAAAGACTAGAAAAGGGGAAAATGACTAAAGTGAAGAAATCAATCAGTTATTCATCAAAGTTTCATCTTTTCAACGACGGGAATAAAAATGGAGATATATCTCGGAGAATACTTCGTTTATTTGCACCAAGCTATTGAGGGCTCATTCTAACCATAATAACAAAGCATTTTATGATTCCCCATCCCTCTAAAATGTAAAGACACAAATCAAAGCACAAGCCGCTAATTCATTCATACTGTCCATTTTGGTAGAGCCTGCACAATTAGGGCCATTCGGTACAGATTAAAATCGGATTAAAATTGAAAAACTAGCTGTTATTGTTGACTTTTATTAGATGAGTGAGACCGAATAACGACTATATTTTCAATTTTAATTGAATTTTAATCCCTACCGAACTGGGCTTTAGTACCAAGTTCGATCTTGAGGGACGCAATAGAAAGTCGGGAGGGGTAATATAGGTAATAGCAATCCAACTCGTTAAAGCACCATAAATTGCAAAACAACGTTGACAAATGAACAAACTATAGCAATCCAAACGGATTCATTTGGACCTAACTTGCCTTGCCTCTCTATTTCTAGCAAGTAAAATCAGGAAGAAGATGTGAAAAACTACTGCACATCTCCATGATAACTAAACATAAATTCTTAAAGATTAATCATTTTGTTCCAATCAAGGTTACAAATTTTTAAACCTAGCTAATAATTAGACTGTGTTATGATTTAATCAAATGGTTCAGAAAGAGGCACAAGAACAAGATGGGCACCTGATGAGACCATTCTCATTGCACGAAGTACAACTCTTAAAGCCACATTTCTCGCTGTAATACTTATGGCTTCCATTGCACTCTTGGCAAAGGATGAATCTATACCCACCACAGGCCTTGCACACACACGCGTCCGCTGGTAGGAGACCCTGCAAGTACTTTTTGAGCTCGCCGCTCTCGTGGAGCTGCCTCACCTCCTCAGCACCACCAATGTACCTGCCACCGATGAAGACTCGGGGGAGTGTTAATTTGGATTTCTCAGATTCACCAAAGATCCTCTGCAGCTCCTTAATGTAACCCGAGTCCATAGAAACATCCCTTTCGTCAACAAACACATGGAAGGCACGCAGGATTGTTAGGACGGTCTTGCAGTCCTCGAATGTGTGGCGAACGACCCGCAAGCTCGTAAAGTACACCACTATGATATTCTCTGTCCTTGGGATCCTAATCACTGACTCCGATTTCACATCAGCGGCCACATTTTCCGGCAATGGAGCCGGAGCCTGAACCTCATCCCCGTAAGGTTTGGACTCCGAATGGTCGGGTCGTAAAGATAGGGTCCGCAGAAAGAAATTGGAGCTGCGAACCCGATGGCAAACGGAGGGCTTCCTGATGTATGGAGTAGGTGAATCAAGGGCAATGTCACCGTCACCAGCGCTGATTTTATTGTATCTATAACTGCTGTCTTCTTCAGAGAGTAGAACCTGTATATCTTTGAAGGAAGAGCAAGCAAATTTTGGGGACGATGCGTTGTGAAATCGAATCCTTGATTTGCTTCGCCTAAGCCACATGGGTTCTGAGATTCAATCAATTTACACGACACCAGATCACAAAAAATTACACGAAAAACGAAAATGGTGTGTTTGAATCTTGAATTTGTTTAAGAAAACTGTGGATTTGGAGGCAGAAAGGAAGAGGCTGAAAAGGCAGAAAGGGTTTGGCGTTGGCCCGTTTTAGTTTGGCGGGTGGGCTTGGGGTGTTGTTGCTAAAGGTTCGGCTTTTGTTTTTTTGACCTTTTTTATATTTTATTTTTATATTTCTTTTTGGGAGGGGGTTGAGAAAAGAATGGAATTGAGAATAGATTTTGGTTGGTTTAGGGAGTGGGGAATTTTTCTTTTATGGACTGTCAATATTTGTCCAAAAATGTGTGTATTGTATCCAAATAAATAACATTGTTTTCGTATAAAAAACTTAGTATTGAATCATAGTTACAGAATGCATTACGATTAATCATGAAAATCGATCTGATTAATTCGTTCAACTAGAAGAATTGAGAATAAAAATTCGTGAATTTAATTGCAAAATTCGATCATTTCTAAGTAGAATTTTAGTTATTTTATTTTTTAGGCTTTTTAATTAAATGATTCGACCGTGTTTATCCATTTAACACTTGATCATTTCTCTCTTTCAAATCAATGTCCACACTAATTTTCAAAACATTGGCACTAAATGAAGGTAGATAGGAAAGGAAAACCTAAACAATTCCCTTGTTCCCAATAAATAGGGCACAAACCAAACATAAATTAATTTGTTTAAATTCTTCATTAACATAATCTTCCAGTTTACTTAAAAAACGCAAGCTTGCGCGCACACACAAACATACATACATATATTCATGTCTATTTCCGAATCTAATTTTTATTGAAATTAATTAGCAGGGAAACAGATGATTAAATAACTCTTAACTCTTAACTTTCTTAATAATCAAGTATTAATTATGTGAAATTAGGGCGGTCAAATTTGGTTATCTAAATTTAAGATAAATATGTGATGTTTGGTACCAACATATAGTATGTAGATAATGAAGAAAAAGACGTATAAAATATTATTACTTAGGGAACTTTTCACAATTAACCTAGAAAATTAAATTATTTCTCAATACACACGCTAACATTTTTTCATGGAATTTGTTTTCTAATGAAACCTCACGTGATTGGTTTTTCCTTGTTTTTGAAAAATTCTCTTTAATGGACAATTTCATGAAAAACAAAGTCAAACAAACACAAAAAGATCCAAAATTATATCAATCAAACACAATTAATTGACAATCTTAGTAAAACAAATTCTAGGCAATTCAATTCTCTGTAATTCATTTTTTTCCACCCAAATTTCACTTTTGCAATCAAACGGACTCTAATTAAACAATTGTTCTGAAAAAAGTTGAAATGAGGAAGGGACCAATATCGGATTGGGAGACAGGTGCACAAGTTTTTTGCTGAAAGCTAAAGCTTAAATAATAAAGATTGGAGAATCAATCAAAGTGGGTGGTGGATTCTGAAAAGTTTCATTTGTTACTGACCCAGTTTCACGTGTCCCAGAATACCCACGACCATCATGTCCTTGGCAATGTTGTTTGGTTACAACTATGAACAACCCCACACGCACACACACCAAGCTTTTTCAATCGTATTAGAGGTCTGTTTGGCAGAACTTCTACTTTGACATCTACTTCGTGCAGAAGAGTTTTCTGAAGAAGGTATCTTAGGCTATCTTCTTTTAGAAGTTCTTCTAGTTAGACAAAATACTACAAAAAAATTACTCAAACATGTTCAATAACAGTTTCATAATCTCAAAAATCTTGTCAAATAGACCTTAGTAACTATTGGATGACTTACAAATATCTTGCAAGTAGTAGGAGAAACTATTAATAGCCCTTAAATACCCCGTGTGGAATGAGATTATTACAACTTTAAAACATCGTTCAACACAATTCTCCCCAACAATGAAGTTAAAACTAGTAGGTTCAAAAAGTCTAGCTTGTTCTAAAATTACCTCATAATCAAAGTGATTCTATTTCCTAGTTTTTCTCCTAATCAAATTATTGGAGTTTTGTCACTTATATACATGGCCCACAATCATCTATCCAGAGATATATGGTCTCAAGTAATCAAAGTAACGTTAGCGATAAATCTATGTCGGAGACGACGACATAAACACACAACATACAAGGACTTGAGTTATCCTCTTAAAAAGTCAACCCTATTAAGATGAGTAGTTCAAATCCTGATATTTTAATCATAGTTTCACTATTTATTCGATGTGAGATCAATCATTTAATACAATGAAACTTGTTTGCAAAAGAAATAGAAGAAATCTTGAATAAGATCGTTTCTATTCGACCAGAAAAATATTTTGTCATAAAAATTCGTATTGAGTATGCAAAAGAAATAGATGAAATCTTGAATATCAAAAAAAGAAAAAAAAGGAATCCCACCAAGAGTAGTACTAATTACGCGTGTTTATCCGACTACGTTGAGAATCATAAAAAGATATTTTGTCAAAATATTTAAGAGAGGCCCATAAATTTAAGATGAAAAGTCGGAGATTGCAGAGAAGTGCTCAATGTATAAATTCGAGTTAATATCTCATTTATAGTAACGGAAAAATTTATGGATCAGACTTTATCTTTCATGAAATCAAAAATCGGGCCTAAAGGTTTAAATTTACAAAACTCAGGTTTTTATTTGAAATAATTAATTATATTTTACAATTAATTTATTAAATTAAATATTTATTTGTAATATAATATAATTGACCTCCACACCCCAACCCACCCCATCCCATCCCACACCACGCCACGCCACCCCACTTCACTTCCACCTCTCCGGCGACTACTCCGACGATCGACAACTACT
>CAIGRF010295553.1:17716-35973 GCA_903798235.1 Fraxinus ornus | reverse complement strand
TGCGAAGAGTTCGTAAAGTTTTGGGTCAATAAGCAATTTTTTAAAATTTTCTTAAGGACCTATTACAAAATAATGAAAATATCCCATTAGACAAGTAACACTTCTTGCCCGAGAACACAGCAAAACAAGGGTAACAACATAGCAAAAAAGTCAAAAACCAAAGACAACAGCCAAATATGAAAAGGTTACAAGCATAAAAAACATCATGAGGGACTGAGACATTGACCATGCAAAATCAACATTCACATGGCAGCATGTGCACTCATGTTACATGATTAAGCTGATCATGTCAACATGTTTCGCTAGCTAAAAAATGATTAATATAACAAAGCCAAGACTACGAACAATGCAATGGCTCAAATGTGATCTATGCAACTACATGTAGCAGACGTTCGCCATACAGTACTAAACACTACTTGACAATACTGATGCCAAATTTAACACCGTCCACTAGAGATGAATCCCCATTACCAGAGACATCCAAAGCAAGGACCAAGGCATAGTAGCATGGGATTTATTGCCCCGACTCCAAGAGCTTTGTAAGAAAACTTTCATATGAAGAACAGTGTTACAGATTCAGATTTTACATCAACACTATTGCACAAGGTGCCAATGTGATGCAATGAATGAATAAACTTCATTTGAAGGAAAAGAACTAACGAGTCCCACAGTATGACATCACAGAAACACAAAAACGAAGGGGCACATCCTCTGGGCCCAACAGCTATCCACTATAGAGACAAATAAAAGCTACACATAAAATTCCTGGAATCACTCCACCATTCTGGCCCATTGTGGTGGACATAAAACTTTTTCTTATGTCTTTTCTCCTTTCCCAAGTTTATTGATAAAAATGCAACCACTGTCTTATGAATGCCAAGTCACAGATATATTAATACACGAGGATAAATAAATTCCAGATCCAGCCGTCATACCGTCAACAAAATAACTTGCCAAAATATTCATACTCACATTTACTTTCCACGTTTATACTTTTATCATACAGTCATACTGTGGTAAAGAGAGTATATAACACTAGAAGAAATTTAGATCTTAATTTCTCATTTTCATTTTTCCTGAGAGGAGGGGGCTGGGGCTGGGGCTGGATTTCACAATGTATTTTGTACTGGTCTTCAATTATACAACATCAAGTACCACTAAACTGGGTTGCAGGGATAATTTATTACCTAACGCTATTGATGATATTGTTGCTGGTACGCGTCAAAGTCGTCAGAATTTCAGAGAATTGAGGACGTTTTGAAGGGCAATTGTTCCAGCACTTGATCATCAAAGATCTCAGGATTTGAGGGCAGTCCTTTGGAATTTCAGGTCTAAGCCCGCATGCAGCTATTCCGACAGCAGCCTGCACTGGTGAATAAGCCGAATAAGCAACCTCACCAGTAACCATCTCCCAGAGCGTCATCCCAAAACTATAGGCATTACTCATCCATGTCTCTGTAACATTTTCTGGATCACCTGCAATTATCTGTTACGACTAAAGACAAGTTAGAGAAGCCAGCCTAGTTGTAATTTATCATGAAGAAAGTTGGTAAGCAGATTAGATTGGAAAGAAGAGGCTACAAGTAACCTGATAAATAGCAAATTGCATCCGCTATCAAAAACGGAAAAGATTATCAGTGCAGTAGACAGATGACTTCACTTGAATTAATAAATTGTGGAAAGTAGATTTAATTTGCCCCGGTAAATTCATTAAGCATTCAGTTAAAGCATTTAAATTGTTACAGTAAAACCTCAAACTCTGCCCTCTCTGTTGGAATTTCATCCACAAAACCAAGAACTAATAGAATTGTTGATGTCACGGCACCAAGAAAGAAGAGTGTAATTAATAGTTTGAAAAGCAGAAAAGGAGAGCTAGGTCTAGCAAAGGATTGAGTCCTTTTCTTTTGGATCTGCTACTTGACCATATTCTGTTACAGGTTTGCCAAGCGCTTTTAGTACAGTGGACAGATGATATATTTCACTTGAATTGGAAAAACTTCGAAAAGTAGATATAATTTGCACCAGCGTACTGGTTAAGAATTCAGTTCAAGTGTTAAAATGGTTACAGTAAAACCTCAAATTCTAAATAGAAACACCTCACTAATAACATGTGCTAAAAAGTTGAGCAGATAATATTCCTATTTATAATTTCAACTACCCATGCCCCACCCAAATCAGAGAATGCAATACTAAAAATAGTGACACTAAGACTCCTAAAAAAAACCCTCGCCCGCACCAGCACCACAATCACCAAGAAAGGGACAAGTAATTTTAAAGGAACTGAAATGTTCATAAAGTGGGCTCCAGTGACTAGAAAGATTTCATGAAATTGCGTCAAATTACAAATAGGATGAAGCCAATTCTATTTTGTTTATTATTCCATTAAGTTGTTCCACAGGTAGAACTAAAGCAAGAATCCAAAAAAGTATAAAGCAATGAAATAAAGCAAACATGTTAGGCACGCCAAAATAATGATGATGGGATGTAATCAAGGCAAAGACTTGAGATCCCAGCTAAACTACAAAGAATTTAAGTGATATACTTGAGAGCATACAATTTAAGCCAGATACTTTTTCCATTATTCTTATCTTAAATTTTTTCTTTTTTATTTGAACTGTCAAGAGAAACAATATTGCTATAAAGTTATCCAGCTACTATTGCAATCAATAGTGATAAATTAAAAAATTAAATCATATTAATTTTGTCATGACAGATCATTAAACAGTCAGTTTGCAAACATTACAAGAGAAACACTTTATGGTGATATTAGAAATATAAGAGTCAAAATCAGTCTCAAATTAATTAAACTATCTCAAAAGAAACAACCACTGGTTGGTAGTATACAAGTCATATGGTTTCTGCTTGATAGTTTGGAAGGAAAAACAGTTCATCTATGATATCTAGATACAAAAACATTGCTCTTCTAAAATTATATGACATGGACGTCTGAGAAGACGAGAACAACGGGTGCCAAATGTTTAAAAATTCAGTTAGTGAAACAAATGGAGATGAAAATGTTTTCAAGGATTTAAAGTACAGTTTTTTCAGTAAAGTCAAGGATCAACAATTCTATAAATTCCTTCACAGCACAATAATTGGTATGATTGAGTGCCTCGACACAGAAATGCAGAATCCACAATGTGCATCAACAAATAATAACATAGTGAAAATATGTCAAACAGAAAATAAGTGAAAGGAAGGGAACAAACCTCAGGAGCCAGCCACCTATATCCGTCAGTTTCATACTCCATAGCCTCACCAACATTGTTGCAAGCAACAACAATTCCCATATCCCCTAAGCATGCATTCCCACGTTTATCCAATAAGATCCTCTGAGTATTCAAATCTCTGTATGAAACACCATGATCATTCATGAACTTAATCCCCTCTACAACATCAGTTGCAATCCTTAAAATCTCTTTAGTTTGAAGCCTTTTGTTCTTCATAATCAAGTCATGAACAGATCCACCATCCATTAACTTAGTCACAACACACAACCCTTGATTCTCATCAATGAAAACCCCGTAAAACTGTAAGATATTCTTATGCCCACAAGTCATCAACTCCAACAAATCTTGTCTGAGCTCAAATTCATATGCATTTCCTTTATCACACCCCTTGAGCTTCTCAATGCCAACTTTTTTACCCCTATAAACACCCTTAAATGTACTCGGTCCAGTCTGATCAATAATCTCAACACTATCACAATTCAACAACCACTTCCCAATCCCATCCTTACCAGAAATCACAGTCTGCCATTCATTGACCGAAACCACAATTAAATCATTAGGCAAAGGCTTTTGTAACTGAATCTTTGGGTCTAGAGTCTCAACCCCATTTCTACTATTCTGATCGCCATAATCCTCTTGAATCTCTCCGAGCTCTCTCCCTCTGGTACTCTCTTGTTGGCACCCGCAAAGCCCAAACGGGAGCTTAATGGAATTAGTCTTCGGCTTCTTCAAAGCCGATTTAAGGGCATTTCCGATTTGGGTTTTGAACACCGTTTCCTGCCCTGACTGAACCAATAGCAAAACTGTTCCCAATGTGAATCCTTTCTTCTCAAAGATCTGCAATTTTTTACAGCAAATCGAAGCATTGTCAAGTGCCCCAGACATGGATGACCAAGAAACTGCTGAGTTACATGCAAATGTCAGCTTGAACACACACCCGTTCACTTCATCACTAGACACATCTTGTATCATTATTGCTGGATGGTCCTCCACTGATGCTTGCTCTATTAATTTTATATGTAAAAACACATCCTTCATTTCAAATCCCGCTTGCGCATAACTATCAATAAACAAAAACCAGTAATTATAACAGAATTCTTATAATTAATTATGAGCAAATGCAAGAAGAGAAATCAAATCACTGAACCTGAGGGGTAAAGAATCATAATGCTTGCGAAGATTAGACACCAATTTTTCGGGGAGTTGACTACCAGGGTACAACTGAGTCAAGCTTCGTACAACGCTGCTCCACACATGTTTCCGGCAAGTCTCAGCCTGTCCGCTCGGGCTCGAAACTGGCGGGTCTCGGGCCGAGTCGAGATTTAAAGTGTTTTTCAGAGAGGCAATGGCCTCGGAGACATTGCGGCTAAGCCTTTGGAACCGCTTCTGCATGGCGGAGGAGTCTTTGAAAGCTGCGGCGGATGAGGAGGTGGTGGCGGAGGAGGATGAAAGGTTGTTCTCCGGTGGGCATTCGGATCTGTCTTGGGTTCGCATTAAAACTTGCTCCACCATATCCTCGTCAGTGCTAGTTCGACTTGACCAGCATTCCAAAGCCGCCGCCATGGCTAGAGGAGAACGAGTAAAGTGTGGACTTGGCTCAAAATACGGCTGAATTAACACCGATTCGAGGGCGAGTTGAACTGAGTTAGTATATTGTACTCTGAAAAAGCAACATGGACAGTGTGTGTAACTAATAATAAATAGTGTGGGGGCGGAATAAAGAGTGGCGAAAACCACGATGTATAATCATGAAGTAATCCTATTTAGTCCAGCGGGTTACCGTCTCAAATTTAAATGACTCTAACCTCGTATTAAAATCACCTTTCATTTAACTTATTATTTAACGTTATTTAAATTTGAAATTGTAACCAATGAAAGTACATAATATTACTCATAATTATGTAATGGGAAATAATTTAAATTTGAGTAATACTAACGCCAAAATTGGCCGACAATACTAATGATATTAAATTACAGTTTCAATTAAATATATCACACAATTTCACATTTAAATAAACTTATCAAGTAATGTCACATAGACTGTAGTCCAGCAACACTTGTGATATATATCATTATTCCTTAACTTTCGAACGATATCAAACTACCCGTTGGATTTTTTTTTTTTTAAAATGCTCATTAAAATGTCAAAATATGTTGAGTCCAAAACTTACCCGTCTTGTTACTATGAATTCAGAAGTTCTATTGGATTGAAAATGCACACGTGTAATGATCATTTACTCAAGCCACGACAATCTAAAGGTCGATTGGATAAGAGATAGAGATAAGGTGAATGGACGGGGACCTACTCGACATTCAAAATATCATGACTTACAAGATTTGATATCCAATGTATCTTAATTGAATAGACGTTGTTATTACGTGTATACTAAGTTTTTTTCTTGAATATGGCATATAGGAAATGTGACGTGTTAATTATGTAAAATCAAGTTTTGATTCATTGGAAGTGTTAGATTAGAGTTTTGCTACAGTGACAGACACAAAAAAGGGAACACGTGGCACATCATCATTGGACAATTAGAAAAAAAAACACTAATACAAGTACTGTCGACGCAATACCTATCACCGTTCCTATTTTTAAACCATGTTTGAGTCGCATTATTGATTAGAATAATAATAACAACAACAACAACGATTTACAAAATTACACCCTTTTTTTCTTCATAATTTTACTGAGCAGTGTCAAACTTGCCAACACCTCGATAAAGGTGTCCGATGATATCATGATAAGGTGATTTGGAAATATTTGCCAACGTTATTCTTTATTTTCTTTCTTCTATTTCTTCCAAATCACGTTCAAAATTTTGCGTGTAACCACTCATGGAAATGGGTGAATTTTAACCCCTAGTGGCTGAACTTTACTTATAATTAAGTTATTGAACCTTAATTTGGAGTAATCCTACCACTATATTTTAATTTAAAAGCAATTAGATCATTTCGTTAACCTTTCATTTAACCAATTAATAGAACGAGTGACGTGGATTTTAAAAGTAAGGAAATTTCCACGTGTTCTGCCAAGTCAACAAAGTATATTTCACACGTGACTGCTTGCAATCAAGTCGTTGAAGTTTAAATTTCAAAGCTAGATCACAATATTGAATTTTAATTTCAAGGATCTAAAATTTTATTTTTAATTTTTATTATTATTTAAATTATTTTAAGACCATTAAATAAATAAAACAATACATAACAAACAATTATAAATTATAAATACTATAATTAATTGATAATTTCTACAACGAGAAAAAACTAGACATTTTGAAAGTTTTCAACTAGTTCCTACATAAAGTGCCCTATATATTATTTCATATTTAACGTTAATTATAAATCAATATTTTTTCAAATAATTTATATGTTTTGAGTGTGTTTGATTGACTTAATTTATTTATTTTTATGGAAAATATCATTTTTTTTTATCCCCAATTCCTATTTTTTAGGTGTTTGATTGACAATTTTTTTTATAATAAATTTTTTTTAACTTTTGATCATGCGATCATATTTTTCTCAAGAACAAGAAAAATATTTTCTTTAGGGAGGGGGTGACTTTTAGTTTTCAAGTACTTCATTATCTCTCTTTCATCTACCCACCAATAAAAAATGGACAAGTATAATATTTTCTAAGTGAAAAACTAAATCAATCAAATACATCTAATTAATAATTTCTATACAAACAAGTTATATGCAATTGAATTACTTAAAAAAAAAAATTCTATAGAAATCTCATATTCGCAATCAAACTCATCCAACGTAAAATTTATGTAATAATAATTTTAGTGAAAATTACAATAAACCAGAGTTTTAAACTTCAAATTTCAAATTAAGATTTATTAGTTTTCTTTTTAAAAATCAAATTATAAATGATATTTTAAATATTAATAATTATATTATAAAATATTTAATTCATCCCACCTAACCTATACACAACCTCTCACGCAAAACCCTAATTATTTTCATCCTCTTTACTATCTCTCTTCTCTCTCTATTCCATCAGAAGCTATCGCTAGAAGCCATTACCGAAGAGCGCCAATGATGACATCACTGTGTGACATGTTGTTGTTTTCACTTGATTATCATCTACTGTTGGCTGTTGCGAGTTCCTCTTCTTGCTCTATCACATGTTTATTTATTTTTTTCAATTTTGGTGGCCGAAGTTTTTTATGCGGTTCGTTTGTGGTGTGATGTGGGTGCAGTGTTGGTGTTGGCATTGTGGTTGTGCTGTGTGGTGTGTAGTGCGAGGTGGTGGTGTGTGATGTGCATTGTGTGGTGGTGGTGGTAGTGTGCATTGTGGAGAGCGTGTCCATTTATTTGGATGGTCATGGTAGTTCAGGCTATTGTGTTAGACGACGGTGGAGATGGTATAGATAGTGGTGCGATGATAATGTTCGATAGTGGTAGAAATGGTGTACTGGTGCAGTCGAGGTGTTTGACAGTGGTAAAGATGGTGTAATGTTAGGTGCAGCCTATTGCGATCGACGATCGTGGAGCGTAGATGGTGGTCACGGTTGTGGTGGCATTGACGACAATGGATTTCAGGAGATAATGGAGGTGGTTGGTACAAGCAGCATCGATGGTGGTTGACACAGGCAGCCATTGTGGTGGTATTTGGGGATGGTGTTGGCCGTGGTCATTGTATTGATGTTGACAGTGATGCTAACGGAGGCAATGGTAAGGTGGTGGTGGTCACAAATTGTTTTGTTGATTGTGACCAATAAATTGATTGACATATGACCAATAAACAATACATGATCAATGAAATAGATAAATTATGGTTAATAAATAACGTGACCTAAAAATCTGTTAAGTTATGGCTAATAATTTGATAATGTGTGACCTAAAAATAATTGGTGACCAATTAAACTGATATTTTGTAACCATGAAATAAGTCGTGACTCATAAATTTTTTGATTCGTGACCAAAAAATAATATGTGACCAATTAATTTATCTAACTTGTGATCGAGAAATAAATTGTGACCTATAAAATTTGTTGTTTGTGACTAATATATAATTGTGACATAAATTATATAATATTGTAACCCAAATGTATCTATAATTAATAAAATATTTTTAATTAATTATTTAAAAAATAAATTTTAAATTAATATCCGATTAAAGTAAACATTAATTTTTAGATTTGAAATATAGCATACTTAGAGGGTGTTTGATGGAGATTAAAATTGAAAAATTAGTCGTTATTATTGACTTTTATTAAACGAGTGAGATCCAATAATAATTATATTTTCAATTTTAATTGAATTTTGAGTTATACTGAACACGGCCAATGTTTTACTAATGAATTTTTCCCCATATTTTTATGAGCTAAAATGGTTTCTAATAGTGGATCTACATGTTTCCGGCCCAATCTCCAGAATCGCTTTTGATTTTGTTTTTGGGCTTAATAGTCTTTACCGCAACCGAAGTATTTAAAGCCAGAGTATTTCTTAGGGTTTCAACTTGATTCGTCATCCGTTCGCTTTATTGGAATTTCCTCAGCAGTCAGCACTAAGCAGCGGGAGAGGCAGCACCACCGTCGACAGCGGCGGCGGCTTAACTACACAGAAGTAACAAAATGGTATTTTTTGCACTTCTTTTTAACCTCTAAGATACCCATGTCGATCATTTGAATACTATTTTTGTTGTTTAATAGGGGAACGCGTTAACTTTTTAAAGTGATCTGGTGTATGCATGTTGTGTAATTTTTTAGAGTTGATGTTTTCATCCTCCGTTAATATTAGAAAATATATTTATCTATATGGAAAGGTACATTTTGATGCGCCTCTTTTTTCATTTGGTGTTAATTACGGCCTTTGAAGATTAGAACAGTTGTTTTGTTAGAAACTATGAAAGGGTAGAGGTAATAGGGAAATCTGTTAACAGAGGAATCTGATTTTCATGAAATTTTTGTTTAGGATTTTTTTTTTGAAATATGCACTGCTGCAATGTCCATTATCTTATTCATTGGACACTTAACATGGTTTGTCATATATGGTGATGCATTATATCTCTGTGTTGCTATTTAGATTAGAACGTTGGTATGAAATGACTCTTGGAAGATGAACTGAGTCACGGGGCTTAATAAATAATATATTATATTGTATTTGTATATTAGAAATTTGTAGATTGTCACTTAGGTGAAAACTTTGAAATCATACATTAACACGTTTGATTTTCATACATATGTATTGGAGATGCAAAGAGCTGATTGAAAGGTGGTTGATATGAATTTTCTCCATTGAATTTGTTTCTCTATATCTTGTGTCCAATTTGTTTAGTGGTCATGGTACTGGAAAGTTGACTTGAAATGCAGTTCTTTGATTTGCTGAGTTTTTATTTTTATCTGTACAGGCAAGAGGACTGAAGAAACATTTGAAGAGACTCAATGCCCCGAAGCATTGGATGCTTGACAAGCTTGGTGGAGCATTTGTATGTGAATAATTGTGTAGGCATGTGTTTATTTCTTATTCTGGTATAGTTTCCTTATATTTTCTGATGTAGGCTCCCAAGCCATCATCTGGGCCGCACAAATCAAGGGAGTGCTTGCCGTTGATCCTTATCATCCGAAACAGGTTGAAGTATGCTCTGACATACCGTGAAGTCATTGCCATTTTAATGCAACGACATGTTTTGGTTGATGGGAAGGTTCGAACTGATAAGACATATCCTGCTGGCTTCATGGGTATGTGTCGTTTCTTGTTTCCTTTCCTTAACCTTTATTTTAGTACTGGTTATATAATAGCAGTAAAATGGTGCAAGAGTGAGTTTCTTGTCATAATAACATTGCTAAGTAGAAACTTATAATCCCTGTTGTGATATTGATGGCTTTCATGTCCAGATGTTGTCTCAATTCCAAAGACAAATGAGAACTTCCGTCTCCTCTATGACACTAAGGGAAGATTTCGGCTCCATTCAGTCAGGGATGAGGAGGCAAAGGTTTGTTACTATGTCTTTATTTTTTACTTGTAGGTTCTCTTGAGAAATATTGTTATTTTCCAGAAGTTAATTATAGAATTTCCGAGCTTCCCTTCCTCGCTGCTATTGGTCATTCAGATGTTCTCACCATGATTTGTGACTGAATATTATCTTCACGGACGACAATTTTTTTCCATTTAACCATGGAACCAATTATTCATGTTGAGGTTCTTGTTATAATAATCTCTTGTTGTTGATGGTAATATTTGCTGGGTCTGATTCAATATTTCTTCCTCCGTCCAGTTTAAGCTTTGCAAGGTTCGATCTGTACAGTTTGGGAAGAAGGGAATCCCATACCTCAACACTTACGATGGCAGGACCATCCGTTATCCAGATCCTCTCATAAAGGCCAATGATACTATCAAGTTAGACTTGGAGTCCAACAAGATTGTTGATTTTATCAAATTTGATGTTGGAAATGTGATAATGGTGACTGGTGGAAGAAACAGGGGGCGTGTTGGAGTCATTAAGAACAGGGAAAAGCACAAGGGTAGCTTTGAGACCATTCACGTTCAGGATGCAGTTGGGCATGAGTTTGCTACTCGTTTAGGAAATGTTTTCACTATTGGTAAAGGTACTAAACCATGGGTATCCCTACCCAAGGGAAAAGGTATCAAATTGTCCATCATTGAAGAGGCACGGAAGAGGCTTGCTGCCCAATCGGCTACAACTGCTTGAAATATCATTTTGTTACATCACAGCCTGGGACAGGATAGATTGAATTTTCATATTCTATGTTTCTTTTTCTCGAGCAGTAGTTTCCCTGTTTTCAGAATACCAGTTCGTGTTTTTGAATGCTTTCTGTGCTTTTTGTTTGGTTGACTAATAGATTGGATGATTAAGGATGACTAATCTCTGTTTTGCCTGTATTTGTTTACTTTTCTATTTCTAGCTAGAAATAATGGTCCATGAGGCTTCAAGTTTGCACGAGTTTCTTCACAATTCAAAAATTACATTTTCCTCTCAGAATGATTTCTCAGTGGTTATATTTTGGATTTTGAAGATGGTCCATTTTTACTTCTTAGTTTAGAGGGGAAAGGAAGGCAACTAAAAGAGGAGAAAAAAGAAATGTGTTTTTCAATATCGTAATCCGTGTGAAATTGATTAAAGTGAGAAAAATGAAAAACTTATAATTACAGCTCAAGCGCTTACGTTATAATATTATTTTCAGTATTTTAAAAACCACATCGGTCCGGCTGGTTCGATTGGGAAAATTGGGAATTGATTGGGAAAATTGGGAATTGGGATTCATTCTCGGTTTAATTGGTTCAACATATATATGTATAATTTAAATGCATATTTTTTAAATGTATGTTTTTCAATTTTTTATAAATTACCCGTTCGATCCCGATTCAATCTTTTGACCTTTGACATTTGACTCTTTTTTTTCCTGGGTTGACGATTAAAACGTTGATTATTTTAATAATTTGGCAATAAGCGAGAGAAAGCAAAATATTTTGTTAATAAGCGAGAGGTATGTATGATGAATAAGCGAGAGGTATGTATTTAATTTGTAAAAGTAATTTTGTTAATAAAATATTTTCTTTGTGGGTTTAAATTCAACAGGCCCATGTATGATGAATATTGTGCAGTGTCACGAGGACTCTAGTAATCCTGGGATGACATTGAAAAGTGTACACTGGGAGATGACATGTTGATTATAATCCTATAATGAATATCGAAAGATTTATGAGATGGTGTCTGTTTATGATTACAACTATTTTGAAATTTTTTTTTTGGTGTTTTTGATGACCCCAAAAATTGTACCAATGAACAGATCCCAAGACTTCTCAAGTCCACGTAAGCAAAATCCCAACACACTTGGACAGGCCGTCGGTTAATCACACACACTCGAAGGTCGAGTCAGCTAAAGGAATAACTTTGGGTGTGGGGGAGCTTAGAATGTGAACCTCTAATCGATAGAAAAGGGGTCAGCTTGGGAGTAGAACACTAAAAAGTGGGTGTAGCAAGAATATAGGCTTGAGAGTCTAAACTTGCCCCCTTCAAAATGATACTAATGTTGTTTTTATATTAGAAGATGATGATTAAGAGTTGTTAGATGAGACGGTGACTTAGCTTATCCGCACAACTGGGACCTCTTGTCATAGTCATCAATCAATCATTCATAGATCATTTTGTTATTAATGTTGTGATGGCTTAGTAGCCCTAGATCGACATGTAAGATTAGACTTGATTTGTTTGATTGAGTAGAACTACATATTTAGTGAGTTGTCACATCACCCACTTGATATAAGATCTAGTATGAAGATCTTTTCTAATACGCCTCTACCTATCTCATGTCATCCATTGGGGCGCAGCTCTTCATCGGGGTTCGGCCAATAGGGGTTCGGCCAAATTTCCATATGGGCAGAATGATGTGGAGTGCGGGTCTAGATTCACTTGCTGTGTAGTTCAATTGACCATGTTTAGGACTTCGTTGGAAGAGGCGTAACAGTTTTGCCTTGTTTTAAAATGACATTTGGTATCATTCCTCTTGTAAAGTTCCAGAAAAGACCACGTTTTGTGAAAGAAAAGATTACTTATTCAGAAATTGCTGTGTTCAAGTCAATAATTGGTGGAACAAACGAACATCTTCTAATTTGTTCTTTCAGAGTGTACATTTTTAGGAATTTTATGCATCAGGAGGTATTCACTTGCTGTATGGTAACTGCTATGTAAAAGATTGAATATGATTAGCGCGTAAAATGTTAGAAAAGACTAGGTAAATTTTGTATGCCGACGCCAAGTCTCAATTGTGTCTATCGACTGCGTTTGTTACTATTTTCTCTCTCACAGCGAAAAATAAGCATTACCAGTGTGTATATTACGAAGAAAAAAACTATCAAACAAGCAAAGTAGTTGAAAACGGTTAAAGAATTGAGAGGAACATTTGTGTATGCTGCTGGGGTTAGAGTAGGTGGGCTTGTGATGCAATGAGTAGTGTACTGCGTTCTATAATGGCATAAAAATAAGACTCTTAGGGGCATTGGGGCTTAGCACCCGAACAAAGACAAGCCTCGATTTAGTAGAAGCTCAAAAAGGTGAATAGGGTCCGAGATAACGAAAGATATGTAAAAAGCAGGTCCGATCGCATTTATTCCTAATCCTAAAGGTGCATAATTAATGCTTTTGTCAACTTGTAGATATATGCTTATATTTTCAGTTGACAGCCATTTACATTGTGGAATAATAATGCTGTATAGGTTTCAGTATCTTATTTCCCAGTTTCAATCCTACAGTGAATATATAATTCTATTTGCAGTCTTAAAATAAAGATTATGTTTTTTTAATTCTGGTAATTGAATGTTAGAAATGTTACATTGGCAGCTAGAATCCGGGTTGCCTTTCTGTCCATGCAGTCACGTGCCTATACTTGACTATTTATTTTTCTCCCTCTGCTTGGTAGTTGAGAATTAGACAACTTCGTTTGTTTAGTAATATTTCTGTATTTTTAGTGTTTTTTCAAAATGATAAGTCGTTGTCTACTTTCTTGAATGAGTACATGATCTTTAAAGCATAAAAAAATGAATTATACAAATAATATAGAGGTGTAAAACGGGTCAGGTTAGCTAATTTTGAGAAAATGTAATGTCTAGTGAGATTTATTTTTCGAGACGTACGAATTCATGGCCTGTTCTGATTTTATATTAGGTGTGGAAACCCCATTCCTTAAAACCCATTGTTACTCTTATCATAGCATTTGGCACATTGTGCTTCCTTTACTCTAAGCTTATAGAAGAGAATGGGAAATCATTTACTTGTATATTTGAAAGAGATTATTGAGACTTTGATCTTTCATGAATGCAAACTTCTTTCTGACATTTTAAGTTTTTATTCTTTAATTTTGAAGGAAAAAGTCATTTCCAATGATCGAAAGGAGATGGGAGGAAAGTTGGGTTTCATTCAATTTAATATCGAAACAACTCTTTTGCTCCAAAAATGGAAGATTGGACCTGAATATCAAGAGAAAGATTGACGCCAAGCCAAGGTTAGGTACTAATGACCCCAAAGACTGAGACATCCTACTGTAATTTTCCCTACTTTAAACAATAATTGTCCTTGTACCCATGTTCTTCCTTATTCTCAAAGTAAATTCGATGATAATTAATGCAAAGGGAAAATAAAAATATTATTAAGGTGGTTATATTTGGCTATTTGCACTACAATTTTTATATGTTATTTTATATTTAATGTTCTTAACTTCTACTTATTGTATATTTATGTCTGACTTTTTGTTGTGAGAGTTTTATCTTCAACATTTTATTATTTAACAAATCTTGTCTTTGATATAATTTGTAATAAAATATATCGTTTGCATGCTTTGCAATGAGAAAAAAAATATTTTTCGTAATTTTGTATTTATTATTTTTACAGCATCTCTACGGACATTTTGAACAAAAATCACAAAAATCATTATAAGAGATAAATGTACTAACTAATGGAATATTGATGATAGTAATGAAAAAAAAAAAAAAAAAAAAGTCAAGGATGCTACAATGAGTAAAATTGATGCTCAAGTTTAACTTTCCAAATTCAAAGAGTCAAAATCGCTTACTATTCTTACTTTATAATGATTCATTTGGAATCTGTTTGAGCCCCATTGAAAAGTTAAGAATACTTTTTGGAATAATAGATTGATGGAGAATGTGTGGTTAAAAAATAAGAAATTTTTTTAGATTTTCGTGTAATATTATTTCATTGAAAAATGTATGATTGAAAAGAATAGAGAAAAAATATATTTTGAAAAAAATAGGGATCAAACAAGGCCTTAATAAGTTATAAATTTCAGTATTTTACTTTTTTTGAAATAAAAAAATGTATATAGAGTTAAACTACGAAGCACTGTTGGAGTGTATAAAAAAAATTTAATCTCTAAACTTGAAGTTTAAAGATACCATTTATTATACATTTAATGTGCTTTATAAATAGAGTCTTTCGGAGATACTCTAAGAACATCTATAATAGAATCTCTAAATACAATATGTTCTCTATTTTAAAGAGCAAATGCTTAAAAATAAATTTAACAAAACTTTGTAATTTAAATTTTTAAAATAAAGAATGAGTTTAAGTCTCCAAATTTGGAGAGACACATCCTCACTTTCTATTCTTACTTTATAATGAATATATAATAAGTTACTAATTTTAATATTTTTCTTTAGCTTCTTAAATTAGTCAAATCACATTTAAATTGATTTGAACATTGACATATAAAAAAATATGTTAAATAATTGATGATAAAAAATTAATAAATATTTTCTTTAAAAAATTAGATGAAAAGCCAAAATAGAGAGCGTTGATAGTGTATAAAAAATTTTATTCTCTAAATTTAATGATATTCTCATCCATAATATACCTTTTTTTTTTAATAAATAGAGAGCTCTAAGAGACTCTTTTAAATTTAAAAAGCATCTTATACATAATAGAGAGTATTTTTAAATTTAAAAAGTAAATTTTTTGACACATTTCAATAAACTCTCTATTTTTAATTCTTTATTACAAGTTTCAATTTTCACTACTTAAATTATTCATATTATATTTAATATTCTATTTATTGACATTTTAAAAAATATTTATATTAATTGAAAAATGAAGGAAAAATAATAAAGGATAGTTGAAAAAAAACAAAGAGTATAAAATAAAAAGTTTATTAGAGCGAAAACTTTGTATTTAATTTTTTTTTCTATTACGATCAAGATGCTCTCTTTAAAAATAGTCTCTTGAACATAAGTTAATGCTTAAAAATAAGTTTTAGAAATATTTTTAGCTTTAAAATAAGCTAATTCACAATTCTATAATTCAAATTATATTTAAACTAATTGAAAATTGACTTTTAAATATAAGACGAGAATAAATCAAGTGTTTCTTGAAAAAAATGAAACGAAGAGCCTACAAATAATTTTATCTTTTAAAATTTATAGAAACTTTCTATTATGATTAAGGGCCCGTTCGGTAGAGATTAAAATCGGATTAAAATTGAAAAATTAGTCGTTATTGTTGACTTTTATTAGACAGGTGGGACCCAATAACGACCATATTTTTAATTTTAATTGAATTTTAATCCTTACCGAACGAAAATCTTTTAGAACTCAAATTTATAAAATTAAGAGTACATTATCATTACATAAGAATCTGAATATCGTCAAAGATTGCTTATTTTCTTCCCCCCACCGTTTTAGAGTTTGAAAAACATCCACATCCCAAAAATGGAATCTTAAGAGCATTTAATGTGACGCATTGGGCCTCGCACGTTTTTTATTTTCTCTAAGACGGTGAAGATGTCTGTTTTTTCTCCATTACTTTAATTTATTCATTTAACGTAAGAAACACTTTTCAACACACAATAAACTATCTTTACAAGGTTCTCATCCTGTCGATACACTTCTTCCCAAGGACATTGGGCCTCCAAAATTGAATTTTACACCCAAAATAAGGGTCCCATTTTTATTAATCTCGTGTACTCGACTATACAAGAATATTGGACGTATCTGAGAAGAGTTATAGACGGCATTCGTATGTTATATCGTGTCTATATTCATTGAACTAAACATGATTAAGAAAGAACGTTGAATCTTGCGAACTGGGCTTGTTCAACCTAACGTACTAAGTACCCATTCGATAAGACTTTTGCTTTTGCTTTTAACTTTTTAAAACTCCTACTAAATGGGTCCTAAATATGTGTAATTAAAATTATTGACCAAACAAATATATATATTATAGTGGGATGCAATATAGAATTGTGACCCTGTTCTGTTTTTCTTGGAATAGTGGATTAGAAGCTTGGAATCATGTGAGAAGCATTAAATGCAAGAGCAAAGGGAATCGATCTTAGGGTTCTACAATTTCTTATAATTTAGGAGTATCAATTCAGAAACCCTCGTGATACAAACCACTATCACATCATGTATAGTTGTTTATTTTTTAAATTTTGCAATCAAATGTGCATAGTATTTACTTCAATGCCAAATTTGTTCTTATTTTCAATAAATATATGACTAGATGAATCGCCTCCCTTAATTTCACATCTCGAGCATGATCGACCCTGCTTAAAGAATCTTTTTAAATATTTAGGATTCGTTTGGTAAGACTTCTGCTTTTTGTAGAAGAGTTTTTAAGAAAGTTACATTGAGCCGAAATATGTTCAAAAATAGTTTCTTAGCTATGAAAATTATTTTTAACTTTTTAAAAGTCTTACTAGGACCCATATTTCGGCAGTATACGACTTATCCCGTACAAGTTAAAACCCAAAAAAGTGAGGAAAACATACTTATAAGCAGACCAAACATACATAGTACTCATGACTTGTATTATGTAGAAAACATGAAATTAAAGTAATTAATGCTTACTCATTTGCATGTGGTCACTGGATTCATGTGGGATCTCATTAATTTCTTGGTGGGTAGTTCTTAATGTTTTTATTACTGTTGTTAATATTTTAGGAGATATTATTAAAATTAAATTCAATGGAATGCATTTATGAGTATAATTTTTGCTCATGGCACAAAATGTTGAGAAAGTTATAACTTCTAACAAAGAAATAATAACTTAGTAAATTTAATACATCAATGAAAAACATTTTTAAGAGGGATAATAACTCAAATGGTCATTCAAGTTTGCAAAAGGTTTTTACCGGGTCACTGAACTTTAAAACTCACCCAGTCATCATTGAACTTTGCAAAAAGGTTTCCACGAGTTCACTGAACTTTAAAAATCAATATATTCATCACTAAATTTTACAAAAGATTTCTACGAAATCACTAAATTTTGCAAAAGGTTTCTAGGAGATCACTGAATTAGTGACCCATGGGAAACTTTTTGCAAAGTTTAATGATGAATGTGACGATTTTTAAAGTTCAGTGAATCTGTGGAAATCTTTTGCAAAGTTCAATGATGATTTGGGTGATTTTTAAAATTCAGTGATCCAATGGAAACATTTTGCAAAGTTCAATGACCATTTGGGTTATTATCTCTTTTTATGAAGCATATCAAACTTTAAATATCTTCCTGTAAAAAATACGAATTCCTGTACTCAAACCGAATTTGTT
>CAIGRF010295546.1:0-17969 GCA_903798235.1 Fraxinus ornus | reverse complement strand
TATAAAACTAATATTATTGAAGATATAACATTTAAAATTATATATAACAAAATTAAAAGACTTCTTCGGTTTAATAAATTATGAGTTCCAACGGTAGATTACTAACTATTAATCATTGTAGATATATTTTGACATGAATAATGCTCTTTGGTCAGGCTCAAGGACAGTGATAGAGGGATACGATGATGTGACAGATAATAATTAGGTGTTGTGATTTTATTTTTTTCAAACTGTTCAACATTGTGTCGACATGTATTTTTTTTAGCATGTTTCTGTAGCACAATTGTTTTGACATTTATTTTTGAATATTTTTTTTTAATATTATTGGTGCTACGATACTAGTTTAGTTGATACTTTGTGGTATAATAAAATACAATTATGTTAATCATATAATTTTATCTATTTATTAATATTACTTAATGTCCTCTAAATTATTGTTATAATATCAATAATGTCAAACAACATTACTCTTAATTCTTACAAATACATACAACTCTTCTCAACCAGATCTTATATGAATCAAATGTAAGCTCATTCGATTTGGATAATCGAATATGGTCCCTAATCCATATTCGAGCAATAATAAATGATTATTTTTGGTCTGGATTCGAATATGGACCCAGACTAGTCCATTGACAGGTTTAATATTATTAAATTATTAATCATAAAGTTAAGATTACATCAATAGAAAAGTAAGTTTTATTTATTTATTCCTTCCAAGATTGAATGCTCCACCACTTAAAATATTGATATTCTATTGAATTTTTAAGTTTTTGACATCTAAAAAATTATACGTCAATGAAAAAATAAAATAAAGATCTTGTTATATTGGAGATGCTATAACTTAAATCGTTTATAGTGCTGAACCAAAGAGATTAGTCTATGATTATTGATTTTTACATTCAGACAGGTGGATGATCTTATGCCACTCCCACCACCTCTCTACACCAGCTTCGGACGTGCACCCTTCATCAAACCCCCTCGTCACCAGAAATCATTAAATACAGAGTGGTCCGATTCTAGAGAAACATAACTCCTTCCTTTCCATCTTTGCTCTGACCAAAAATAATAATAATAAATAAAATAAAATAAAATCTATCGAGACCAGTCAATGATTATTTTTTAATCATTACATATTAATTCTTTAATTTATAATTAATAAACATATGAGATTAATGAAGGACTCAACTGAACTTATTAACTTAATCCATCTTTGCTCAGGCAAAAAATAAAAAAAAAAAATCTTTTTTTATAATAAGCAAATGTGAAATGGATTAATAACTTCAATATGAAACATTATATCATCTTAAGATGCCCATATATACAAAGTTCTCTTTCATAATCATATTTGTGGGTTCATCTGCAATGACATACGCAGACATTTTGAATTAGTAGAGTACAATCAAATTTGTAAAAAAAAAAAACTATAAAAAATATAAAAGTATTCGATATTTTATTACAATTGTACTTTAGGCGTTTTCATTCCTAACATCCTTAGCATTAATTTTAACCAGAGCATTTTCAAAATTAGTTTAATTTGTTTCATCCCCAACATCCATTTCATCACCAAGTCCTTCATTCCTTTCATCTCCAACATCATTTTCATTTATTTTATCTCGAACATTACTTTCATTAATATTTTGCTCATCATAAGAAAATATATTTGCTTTTAGAGAATTGATCCGTGATTTATACAAACAATCAATTCAAGTAATCGAAAGAAAAAAAAAAATCAATCAATATTTAATACTAATAATCAATTCAATGAATGTACATGAATTTGGACATAATCATTCCAAGCACATTATATATACACAATTTAAAAACCATTCCATTTAACATAAATCATTCCAAACCCACTCCAAATTAATTTGACACAAATCATGCACATAAGTCGGACAAAATGAAAATAAACTATAAATGTAATTCAAACTCATTTTCTATATCAATTTGAATTTTTTTTTTTAAATAAAATTATAAGTTACTATCGTCTACCCACTGGTTGTATTTTAATTTTCAATGGCGAAATAGCTTATATTGATTGTGTTTGGAAGTCCGACAAGTGAAGGTGGCACCAAAATTACAGTGATGGATGAGGTCGACGGTGAGTGATGACATCACTTTGAATCAATTTTAGAGTAAAATTGATAGGAAAAATGTAAATTTAGATTCTAATTAGTTGAAAATATTGATTGAAAAGAGAAGATTTGCAGTAGATGTGATTATTTGTGGAGAAATTATATACAACTTTAAAAGAATTATTAGGGTTGGAGTTTTGGTAATAGGGGTGAGGGAGAGAGTAATGAAAGAGTGAAAGAAAACGTTAGATCTATTGTAATTTTGTGAAAAAAAAAAAAAGAAATAGAAAAAAAATCTCCAAAAGTTGGGGGTCAAGTGGCCCCCATGACCCTCCTACTGTCCGCCAGTGTCCATCCATGGAATCAATTGTTAAAGATGAAAACAATAAATAATTCTCACATCTCGACCTGTTTAAAGTTC
The DNA here is from genome assembly GCA_903798235.1 of Fraxinus ornus. Lineage (NCBI taxonomy): Eukaryota > Viridiplantae > Streptophyta > Magnoliopsida > Lamiales > Oleaceae > Fraxinus > Fraxinus ornus. The sequence goes on along the minus strand of CAIGRF010295546.1, from coordinate 15,470 downwards.
TAAATTAAATCATCGTACATATTTTCAGAACATACAATATATTGAATGTGACAGACTCTAATGACAAAATAATGGCTTAATAGTACAAAATGTCCTTACGTTTCATTTTTTGCATTTTCATCTTTATTTCAATGTTTCATTACAGAAAATATCGTTTTCACCATTTTTTTAACATAAAATGACTAATATATCCTTCTATTTAAATAAAACAACAAAAAAAGAAAAGAAAAATAAAGAACAAATTGTAATCTTACTCCTAATTTTTTTAAAAAAAATGCAAATAAGTCCAAATAAATTATTAAAATATTAAAAAGAAAACCAAAAGAAGAGAAAGAAACGGACAAACCCCAATCGATCTTTGACTATGAGAGGCACCGATCGCCGCCATGCTACGGAATCCTTAGCCTCGGACCGTCGTCCTCCACCACCCACATCCACCAACGTAGCAGACCCATGGCAATACATTTCCACCCAACCATTCCTAGAAGCTCATTGAGTTGTTTGACATTTCTTCTCTCCTACAACTACTGCTTCTCAATCCAATGTCTCTTGAGATAACGACTCTATACTTTTTTTCTTAGAGACTGATGTAAGTACTCATTCACTCTTCAATCTAAAATCTGAAAATTCCACCAGGTTTATATAGGGAAAGAAATGTCCACTTGAGTGCTACCTGCATAAATTGCACAGGAAAAAACTGAAGATTTAAAACAGAAATTCATTTTTGTAATCCACAGTATTGAGTTCCAACATTTCCCAAACTTCAATGTTCTATTTAATTTTCAATATTATTAGTAAAGAATCTAAACACATAAACATACAGACTCACAAAAAAAAAAAGTGAATTTAGCTTCGTAAGTTAATCAATTCCAAGAATGCATAAGATAATGAGATTCGTAAGTATGAAGAATTTTGTATAGAAGGCAGAGAAGCCATTGATAAAGAGCTCAACTGTTTTGTCCTTATTTACATTATAACACCTCTTATAGAAGCATTATAATACATTTGATTATTTTCATACAATATAAGTTCAAAAAACCAATTTTACAATTAGTAAGAAGAACAAACTAAAGTTATAATTTATTTATTTTATTTCTATCCAATAAAAGGCATTGGCTATGAAATTTATTTAATTATTGTCTATATTTTAATATAATTCCAAACTAATAATAAATAACCTAAAATAATTAATATAAAATTACAGTGACCACAGGGTTGTTGGTCATAATTAATGCTGTGTTTGATAAGCCCCTTTTCCAAGGAAAATGGAAAAGATTTTCCATTTTTTTTTCATAAAGTTGGTGTTTGATGGTGAAAATTCTCCCAGGAAAATATTTTACAGCCGCCCTTTCACGCGAAGGGTTTTCCATGAAATCATTGCTTTCATTTTCCTTGTGTTTGGGCAGTTTTTTATTTTCCAGCTTTAGGTTTTTTTGTTGTTTTTTTTTTTTGTGGCAATTGGGAAAAATTTTAGACACAATGGAAAAAAAAAATTATCACTTTTATTGATAATTTCCATGCAAAACAAAGTCAAACGAATGATATTCGGTATGATAATTTTTCTTAAAAAAAAATTAAAATTAAAATTTTTTTAAGCAAGTGGAACAAATTCTAAACCCAATTGTAGAAAAAAATTATCACTTTAATGGACAATTTTAATGAAAAATAAAGTCAAACGGACATCAAACTTTCAATATTTTCCAGGTTGAAAATTATACTAATCAAACACAATTAATTACCATTCTCAGAAAAATAAATTTTAGGCAATTCAATTCCCAATAAAATATTTTCTTTCCACTTATTTTCTACATTTGCAATCAAACAGAAATACAAGAACGTGATTAAAATTAAATTAAATAATATTGTTTTTGACCAAAAAAAAAATGGGAGAGAAATTGTTTAACTAAGTGAGGTCAGATAAGGCAGTCTTGTTTATGGATTTCCACGTTCGTCTAGTTGACCAGAACGGACAAAAAGCTTACGTTGGTGAATACATCAATTCTGGAAGTTCCTAATTGAGACTGCATCTTTGAAATTTGAATTGGACAACGTAAACAACAATTAGCCCTTGTTTGACAATATTTTTTCAAAATACCATTTTTTTTTAGTTCATTTTTTATCACATATTCTCACAATAAAATATTTTATACATAAATTTAAAAATTCTTACTACTTTTTAATCACACGTTCTCCAAAAAATTACAATTCCAAAACTCAATTTTCCTAAAAAAAAAAAAACACTCATTTTAATGGTTGTCAAACGGGTGTTGCTTAATTTCCTAAAATATAAAGCTTATTTAGCCTATGTTTGACCACCATTTTTTTTTTTTGCGAAAACTCATTTTCAACCACAAATTCTTTCATAAAATAATATATTACACATAAACCAATATTTTTTATTATTTTTTAACCACACATTCTCTAAAAAAAATTATTGTTCCAAAACTCATTTTCCCTCAAATTTTCATTAAAATGTAGCCCAAACAATGGCTTATAATAGTTCTTTAAAAGCATCTCCAATATTGGTGTAAATTGGTATCACCAAAATTACTTTTACATCCCCATTTACATCCCGTAGATCGAAATTCAAATACTACTTAACGAAAAGATCTAAATCCATTTTTTGCCTCTTAAGAATGCGAAAAAACTAGCAAATTGCTTCTTTTTTTTTTTTTTTTTTTTTTTTTTTTTTACATTTTCAACTAAAAATGTAATTTGTATCTCCTTTGTCTCTCCTCATTGGAGAGGTTTTCAGCCATTTTAGAGATCTAAAGCTCTATTTTACATATGCTCTAAGTTGGTCGAAATAGAAAGGTTCGTTCAATCGAAAATTGAAAATCTGCATAAAATTTGGTCCATATTATAAATTGAAGAGAAGTAGAGAATAGAGAAGTCATTGGACTTTTGTGTATATTTTTATTAACAATCGAAGTCTCATATTTATGTATTACAGTTAGGGTTGTAGAGATACCGTGGTTATTTGCAAATACTACTTTATTTAAAGCATTATTTCTTGAATGAGTATTTATACAATAGCTGCATCATTAAAAACCTTGTTTAACAAACAACTGATGGGACAAACATACAAAACAAATGAAAAAACCCTTAGATCGAGCATCCATGTCTAGTATGCCAATATCTTTAATATAGTAAGTTTGGTTAAATATATTCTATGTTGTATTGTTACAACCCAATCAATATAGGCTTCATACAATATATTTATAAATCTTCGTTTGACTTTAATCATAAAACATTTATTACTAAATATCAAAGTATTAATACATTTACATTTGTTGTAAGAAAGCTTGATATTTGACGTTTCTTTGAAGATTCGCTCTTAGGCACTCATCTTGATCTTTCTTTGACGTTCGACTCTTAAACTCTTGATCTCTATCTTTATTTGATATTTGTTTTTTAAGCTCTCGTCTTAAATGTTTGGATGACTTGATGACTTCAATCTCGACCTTCTTCATGAGTTTGATTTGTAACAGTCTTGATTTTGATCTTTGGACGACGATCGATCAATTTATCATTGGATGTTTTGAAAACTATAATCACTTTAAACTCAATTGTTGGTAAACGAGATTAACTTATTTTTTATAATTAAAACTTTAAAGTTATAATCAACCATAGATCAACACAATGAATATGTCTCATTAAAATCTTACTAAAAAAAATCGTGTGGAAAACAATCATAATAAAGAAAAATAATACATTATTCATTTGAATATGCTATAAAAGTTGTCTTGTTAAAATCCATTTTATGAAAATTCAATAGAACAAAATCTTAGTCAAATATAAAAGAGTACAACTAGTACTTAATCCCTTCATGATAATATTATTTAAATTATATGCGTCATACATATTAAACCCATAAGGGATCTTATTAATAGTTATACCAAATAAGCTGGCTATGACCATATTTGTTATACACATATCAAATTTAATGTATTGTTAGGATAACAAGATATAGACTTTTGATTACATATACCAAATGATAATTTATCTATTTATATAAGTTTTTGATCAATTCATTATGTTAAAAAGTCATGCATTACATGTTACGACTTTATTTTTCTCATTTCTTCTTTGCTTAAATCTACACCTTTAGGTATTTGGACTACAAGTCTAGAAATTTCAAGTTTCTCTAGTAATACGTCCTTTTATTTGGTCAATTATTTCTTCATATTTCGACAAAATTATTTTGATATCATCTCTATTATTTCGTCGACAATATTTTATTTTCAATTCTATTTATTTCTCATAACAATATTGTTTATTGTGATGTCTCCATTTTCAACAAGTACTTGACCTATTCTAGGATTTTATAATTAATTATATCTGTATATTTTTCTTTCTAAATGGAGCCATCTTTTTTATTTGCTTCCCTTTTTCGAGAATTTTTCTCTTTGAAATCGAATGTCACAACACTAAAGGTGTTTTATTTCTGTAATGTAATAGTTTTATCCTTCTAAGACATCAATACACGATGGAGCATCTATTAGATGGTATCTAATATTTAGTTAATCTCTTATAGGTTAGCAAGTGTATCTTGCAATTGAGTTATTTTATCATATTGTCAAGTACGAGGATATAGATAGCACAACATGATACATTGAGAAAATAGTTGAATCATATTGACAGAGACATTGACATGATACATGTAAGCGTTCCTGTACATAAAATAACATTCCGTAAATAGAAATGGGGAGTACTTTATTCTCCATAGTAATGATTAGGGAATTAATTAGAGTCACTTAATAATCAATTGTGTTAACTATTTATCGTCATCACAACTAACATTTATCAAAAATTAGATATGTAAACTACTAAACTCATTAGCATTGACATTATATAGATTCTTAATGGAATAATTTGAAAATTATGCTTAAAATTTAAAATTTGAGCAAGTAGTTTTGTGAAATTCAAATTGCAAACACCATGCAGTCATCTAGTAAACATATTTATTAGATGCAAATTATATTTCGATAGTCAATATTAGGTGATGAAGCCCATATTAATTTTCAAGATTATATGAATTTAGTTTCAATGTTAGCTAGTGATGACAAAATCAGTTTATAATACAAAGGACAAGTATTATACGAAAATACATTGAATTAAACAATCTTCTAGCTCTTCGTTGATTGTATATTTTGAATTCTCAATTTCACATTATTACCGATCTACTAATGGTCCAACTCGTCATGTCAAATAATAATAATTTAGTAATTGAACTTCTCATTCAATACAATGTTTATTTCAGTTGTACCAATATTAGTATAATATCAATCATGGCACACATTTTAGAAACGTAGTATGTTTCTCTTTAATTTAAACAAGATTAAATTACTATCAATATTAAAATCTTATTCTCCCACATAACACAGTATTGATTCTTCCGAAGTATCAAAACAACATTTTTTTGGAATATTCATATAAATAAACTTTGGTTTGTTTCGGAGCAGTTTAATCGAAATTGTAAATTTTCAAGCTCAATACAATATATTCATTGAATTGTACAAATTTATCATTCTTCAAGAATAACCACATAATATTCTTTAAAAATATTGTTGTATAGTATTTATACTCTTTCGAGATTAATAATACAATATTCCTAATGAAAGTATATACATAAATTTTGGTTTGATAACAACAACAAAATATTTTATGAAAGAATCTGTGGTATTTGACTTCTGGGTAAATTGTAGTTGTCTGTATTCACCCATTGAATCATACCAATCTCTGAGAAACCCTATAATCCTTGCCAAAAAAAGCTTTTATGACCTTGTATGAGTCATTTTTGGCTTTTGGAGTTTTGCAGTACACCAGAATTTCATTTCTTGTAGTCTATATTTCCACTGTGATGGAGAAATGTCATCAAAAGTGAACTTTGGTGAATAAGCACTATTTGAAGAATAATAATTGTAAGTCACATGAGTTTCAACCATATCTTCATCAAGTACTTTTGGTTCTTCAACAGCAGGTTCAACTAGATGAGATTGATCTGTTTGTGCTTGATCAACCATATAGAAAGGAGGCTTATCATTCATAGACTTATCAGAGAATTCTTTAAAGGATTCAATAGACTCGTATTCAGAACTATTATCATTTGTTATAGAGTGGTCAGGAAGAGAGTGAGTGGTTTGGTTATAAGTTATGAGTGAGTGGTTTTTTCTTTTGTTCTCATTCTTCAGGAGTAAAAAGGATAGAGGTAGATCATTGATAAGTAGAGGAGTATAGAGGTCATGTTTGGGAGGATTGTATGTTAGAAAAAGATGAAGGATAATATGGGGTTGATGGTGGGATCATTGGATTTCACTCAAGAGAAGTAAGTTGAGTTTTTCAGGGTTTTGATTTCTCGTTCCTGAACATCAAATGGTAGTTGATTTTGTAGATGATTCAATATATTATTGTGTGCAATTTCAATTTTTGTCTGCACACTTGAAAAGGGGTTAAGAGAGTTTGAGTCTATTGTTGTAAAGTCCTTTCAATTCTTTGCTGACTTTGGTCAATCTTTTTTAACAAAACATTCTGCTGTATTGCATTTTCTGAATGCAAATTCAAAGCTACTTCTACTGCTAAAATAGGTTGCACTGACCCATCTGATCTTCTCGTACTTGAATTTTAGATTTTCCAAGAATGAGTAGAATGATCCTTTTCAAAAGTTTCTAACTGAGGAAATTCTTCCTAGGTAGGAGGATGAAACATCATTATGGGTGAAGGAGATGATGGTGGATTATTGTTCCAATCCCATTCATTATGATATCTGCTGCAATCATCATCATCATCCCATCATGTAGGAATCCATCATCATTTCTGGGTGGTGCGGTATATTTGACATAGTAATCAAACTTTCATGATGGCTCTCCAAGTAATCCAACTTCTGGATCATTATCATAGAAAGCTTTATGTAACTTTCTTTGACTGCGTCGCCTGTATTTCCTTCTTTGGAGGGGAGAATCATCATCAATTTCTGCTGCTAGACAACTGGAGCAAGAGCAAATATCCCAGAAAATATGTCTAGTATGATCTGTTCTGTTGTATATTGACCTTCCATTTGCATCAAAAGCATAAATAGGAATTTCTTCCTCATGCAAATTGTGTAGGAAAACAGGAGGGTCTTTTTGAGACAACATCCCTTTTGAAAGTGATCTCAACATCTCCATTGGACTTTTTTCAAAGGTTCTTGGGATTGTATTAGAGAAGAATTTTTATTTTCTTTGTGGGCTTGTTCATAGCTTGTTCAAAGGTTCTTGGGATTGTATTAGGCTTGAACAAATTCTTTGGCTTGGGATTTTTGGGGAGAGATAAGGCTACGGGCAGTTTTAGAAATAGATTGGCGAGGTTTTGTATAAGGCATGTATGGATTTACAAGAGGCAAGTCTGTGAGTGAAACTTTATCAGATTAGAAATGATAGAATATCTCATAGAGATATTCCATTTTAGAAGTATCAGATTTTCTAAAGGAAGTAGAAGAAGAGGAGGATACAAAAAACGATTTAGGTAAAGAGAAATGATTAAAGCTTTCTGAAGAAGACATAATTAAGAGATGTTCTTCCTTAATTTCTTCCAGTACTTGGTAACATAGATTATCATGATATGAGTAAGATAGCAAACATGGCTCTAATACCAAACATGCGGAGTAGCAGCAAATCTACAACAAATCATATAATGACTTGAGATTTATCTCGTGGCTTGAGCAATATTGTAAACATAATAGAGGCACCCGTGCTTTTCATCATTGGCTTTAAGAATGTGACATTTTAGTCCTTTTGCAAGCATTAATGTACAACAATTGCGAGGTAAGTAGATTTTATTTATCTCATTTATACAATCTTATTATTTAAAAAAAAAAAATTGTACACAATATGCTAATTCAATGTATACTTTTTCACTTCACCTATGTATCATGTAGCCATTCTCAAGTCTAATAAACGAGTAGGTTTTTTTCAACTTTATAATTCTTTATCAAACATTGTAACAAAATACGACTTTTTAATTTTATAGTAATTCACAACTTCCTTTTTGGGGACAAAAATGTAATTTTCACTTATTTAAAAAAAAAAAAAGGCGAGCACGAGTGGCTCAGTGGGACAACACGAGTCAAGTCTTTTGAAATGATCCAACTTGCACGTGGTTCGCTTGATGGGCCGAGCTGAGCCGGTATGGCTCACCCATTAACATCCTTAGTAAGGAATAATAGCCTTTTCAAATTTCTTAATGTCGACCCAAGTTGAAAAGTAAATATAATTTCATAAGTTGGACATGAAGGACCATGCAATGATTTTTCAAAGATAAGCGCTAGTTTTGGAAGTGTTTATAAATTGTTTAAATTATATACATGTACAAAATGAGTGATCATTATGTAGGTTGTACTTGTTGATCTTACGAATTATGCGAATAAAAAGTAAGTTTAATCGAAAGTATTTATAAATCAAATACCTTTCAAACAAGGGCAAATGGATTTGGTGGTTAAAATTTTAATGTGGAAATTACAAGAAATGTCCACTTTCACATAATCATTTGTAAAAAATGTTCAAATTTTGTTCAATGTCCATTTTACAATATTTTTTACCAAAATATATTTGTTAACAATTTATAATTCAATACTAAAGACAAAAATGTGCATACAATTAAACATTTTGTTGCCCAATAAAAATTTGACACATAATCTGCCTACTTATTTCAAAAGTATACATGTAAAATCATAATAAATGTTATATTTTTCATTGACACAAGTATTAAATATCGAGAACCTTATTTCAAATGTCAAGAACTTTATGAAATGTAGAGAACTCTTATATTCGGAATGAAATCTCGTTCTAGACAAATGAAGTATTAAGATAAATAAGGTTCAAATATCGATAATTTTTAATATATCGAGAACGCCATTTTATTAATGTAGATTATCATGGAAGCTAACTTTTTCTTTTCAAAATTCGTGACAAATTTAAAAAATTCTTCATTCTTCATTAATGGTATAATAGACAATTTAGTACTAAATTTGACAATTTTTACAAGAGTTATCAAAAGTAGACATTTTTTAATTGACAAGCATGACATAAGACATTTTTGTAAATTCCACAAAATTGATTTACAACTACAGTGAAAGACTAATGCTTTTTTTAAATGGTTGATGACTCCTGCAACTGGCAAGCACCAATAATTCACTTTACTCATAAATTTGGCCACGGAGGGAGTGCCTTCGATCATGGATGAGGATATAAAGTTCTAGTTCAAACATCGTTTGTGAGCTGCTTAAATTTTTTGAATAATGTTTAGCTCAATTAACAAGTAACATTAAAATGATGTGTCTCATTTCATAAGATATGTCAAGAAAAATATAAGAATAATGCTATTCGTTCTTAACAGGGATAATTTTCATGTTATGTGGCTGGTGAAATATATGAGGTGAAAATGGTAATATTGATTTAAGAGTATGTCTCACAAGATGCTTATAAATAGAGGTAAATGAATAATGAAAAAATGGACTGTACTCGTGGGTTCTACGTAATTTCTAAATAAAAAGAAGTATGAGCTAAGTGTTTTTTGATTAAGGTGTTGATAAACACGTAAAAACAATGAGCTAAACAATAAATGCATTTTTGAATAGCATTTTTGAATAGTATCTTTAAAAATTTGAATTTATGTTTAAAATTATTTTATGGGAGAATATGTAGTTGAAAATGAATTTTTGGAAAAAAAAAAATATAAAAAAAATATTACTTTAGAATATAAATCTTGAAAATGGGCTTTCCTCGAAAGTTCTTGGGAAACTTCGGATTTCAAACTTTGAATTTTATGCTACTATCTGACGACATAGCATCTTTTTCCTTTTGGGTTGGCATCCAACTTTCAGTTGAGTCCCTCGGTTGGTGACTTATTAAAATATTAATTTCATAATGAGGAGAATTAGAAATTATTAAATTAATTAGGATGAGAGAGTAGGCATGCAAATTGAGTTCAAACACGCAAGTAGCGTCCTATATTTTCAACAATGTTAAGATTTGTAATTTACTCTATTTGAAGAAAATAAAGTTACTTGCACAAGAGTATTTGGATTCTCATTTAAAATTGTTGGAATATTTTATTTACTCTATGAATCTATATTTCAATAATTTGAACAAAACGAACCTTTGATTTTAGAAAGACCAGTTAGTCTGAGCTAAGACGACCACTTTATATTATCGCATTAATAAAATAGCCACTTTATCATCTCGCATTAAGCCTACACTTAAAATATTTATCTTTCATCTCGTCCTTCATTCTAGATTACATGTTAAATCGATCACGTCATGATTAGTTTTTTCAAGAATTGTTTGCCCTCAATTTGGAACAAGAAAATGCATTAAAGAAACTAATAGAAAATTGAAATACAATTATTTACTATAAATAGTTGATAGATCAGACTTTTCTAGAATCATATCCATGACGTCGTACCAAACTTTGTCCTCAATGGTTTAAAAATGTTTTCGAAGAAAGCTTAGTTTTATCAATAATGTTTGGTGTACAACATTGTTGTCTTGTTGACACATGCCACGGGATATTTTATCATTAAACAGTTTAGAAAATAATTTATCTTTCCAATAATATTGTGAAAAAAAAATGTACACAGATTTATCCTATTTTTACACACTAGTAATGATGCTCCTAGGAAAATTAATCCAAGTAGTAACTATTTCTATACGATTAGAGAAGTCAGACATTCAAAGTATGTTTTAAGTCAAGATTGAACCTCATTACAAACCAAAAAAAAAGAAAAAATGGTCAGTTTTCTTCGAGCTTATTCTCAATCATATTCCTCGAATAAAATAGTTTTATACGTAAATCTCAAAATTTTCTTACTTTTTAACTACACATTCTTAAAAAAATCGCTGTTACAAATTCCTTTCAAAATATGAGCTCAAACACACCATTAATACTTTTTAAGAGATAATAATGTACAAGATAAACAATATTGAGTGGAATTGGTTATATCTGATGATCAAAAAGTTCATTAATGATGGTTTAACATCAATATTTAAACTGATTAAGCAATGATCTTTGTCTTGAATGCAAAGGAGGTTGTGGCAACCAAGCCTAGCCACGAGTCTACTGACTCTTCGACTCTTTTCGCACCTTGAGTGCGCTATGAGTTGGGATCGACCCATGGTGTATGTTTATCAAAGTTTAAACTTGTTTACAAGTTAATCAAACTCTATTAAACTCTATTTTTATCTATGTACTGTAGAACCCACAACTTTTACTTTTATTCACTTACAACTAATTAAAACTATATCAAATATACCCTAATTCACCATAGCAAACTCATATTCATGGGAATATGACATCGTTTAGTTTAAGAATGTTTACTACTGCTACAATCTTGATTTCTTTAGTAGTAGTTACAAATCGAGTAGTTTGACGTGTATTCTTAATATCGAAATTGACACCTTAAATCACTTCAAATAGTTTTCTAATTAAAGTCTGCAATAAATTTTCAGCCACTTATCAAATTCTTGATTAATATATTTGCCTGGCTATCAAATTAAAGAATGAGAAGATTCATTACTTTCAAATAGAATAATTGTTTGAACGTTCTTTGGTTTGACCAATCAAAAAATGTATAGAAGGCAATTTGTCTTGCTATTTCAATATAAACGTGCATAAAGCTATCAATAGAACCTTCCCACTTTATTTATCAAAAGTATCATTGTTTTTCTTATAACGTGATTTATATACTAATCAATTTCAACTCCAACCAATTTGTAATGAGCTCAAGACTTATAATGTGAAGTTCTAAAATTTTAATTTGATTGTGAAACGAGCTAATTATAATGTGTGATGTCCCGCTTTTGGTATAAATCTTTTGCACGTCCACTCCTAAAATTTATGTAGTTTGATTGAATTTAATATTGAGTTCGAATCCAATCGTAAATTCAGATCATGACTGATACATATACTCTAGTACAGATAGACACGAGCCATGCTAACCCAAACTATACCTAAAGTGTGTTGGTTTGGGTCGGATCGGGTCAAGAAACCATAGATGAGAAAATTAAGTTGAATTGAGATATCAACTAATTGACCTGGTCGCCATTCTTTCTTTGACCCCATGTCTGAAATTGTCGATTCCCTATTTGCTTTCCCTTTTCTGTCCTCACTTACTGGCAATTTTACTTTTCAACCACTTGCCATTTACATAATTTTTTAGACTACTAACCCGTTCTCATGGATATATAAGAACCTATCTAACAGAGTATATCAGCAAAGAAGAACAAAAAAAAATAAAAAAATCCATTCCATTTTCCAAATGGGATCCTCTGTTTTTCACACCTTGAGGTCTGAATCTTCCTCTAATTCATTCTTGGGATTATCACAAGAATCTTGTACATGGGATTTGCAAAAGTCGCTTCCTTTCAATGAAAATGACTCTGAAGAAATGCTTCTGTTTGGCGTTCTAGCACAAGGTGCTGATAAAAAAATTTCAGAATCCAATTCCTCTGATAAAATGAAGGAAGATGAAGCAAATTCAACACCAGAAGGGGAGGAAAAACCCGTAAAAGGAAAGTCGTACCGAGGCGTAAGGAGGAGGTCGTGGGGCAAATTTGCAGCAGAGATAAGGGATTCCACAAGAAATGGCATAAGGGTTTGGCTAGGAACATTTGATACAGCAGAAGCAGCAGCTTTAGCTTATGATCAAGCTGCTTTTTCAACTCGCGGCGAGGCTGCAATTCTCAACTTTCCGCTCGAGAGAGTTCTCGACTCGCTGCGCGAAATGAGGCGTTCCACGGTCGAAGAGGAGGATGGGGGCTCGCCCGTTATGGCATTGAAGAGGAGACACTCCATGAGGAGAAGAAAGAAATGCAAACGAAAGGAAGTTGAGGTGGAAAATCTAGTAGTTTTTGAGGACTTAGGTGCAGATTATTTGGAACATCTTTTGAGTACAAGTTAGAATGCTCAAGGAAATTAAATTTTGTTTGTAAATTACTTGAATATTATAACTAAATATGTGATTTTATTTAAACTTTAGATACCATATTTGAATATTAACTTTAATATACTCCTTTTAAGTGAATGGTAAGTTGGTAACCAAAAGCACCATTTGTTTAAAACAAGTGAAAAATTTACATGTCATTCTAAATAGTTGAAAAGAAAAAAAAAATACCTTGATTAAAAATAAGAAATCACACCTTATACGCATGTGATTTTGTAATAGAATTGTGAAATCTTTTATTCAAATATAAAAAGAAATCTAGTTCAACCTGAAAATGTGATAAAAATATAAGAATACAACGAAATTGTCGCCAAAATTTTAGCATCTCGACTCCTCGTTGTACTCCCAAAGCTTATATCATCTTTACAAAGTGTCTTGTATCAGGATACGTAATTGGCAACATTATTCTCCAAGCTAATTGGTAAGGAAGTCAGGTTCATAATGCCAACAGAAATGTTGCATAACATTGCATATTTTGCAAGCGGTAAAGGCATATGATAGGCTAAACTCGGACTCACTTGAAGTCTCTTGTGGAGTTTTGGGCAATAATGTACAAGCGACTAAGATCCTCGGAAAATAATGGCCAAAGCAAGACATTGGACAAATCATGAAGGCATGTCTTTCTAAATCAAAGATTGTATACAAAGAAGTAACCAAATCAAAGGTACCACTTCAACATCAGTGCTCATGCTTACGTTTGGGGTGAATTCTAGCATCGAATCAAGGAAGTTTTGCTAATCTATTTGGTTCTTATTTCGTCAACGTGGTACTACACATTGGGATACTGTGACTTCAAGTTCGGAGGGTGGAGTCATATAGTTTGTCGTTATCTTTATTTTTCTTTTTGAGTCCAATTTTTGAAAAAATCCGTAAAATTTGAAAAATATTCTAAATATTTTATTTGTGCTATTCTCATTCGACGACTTGCTTGTGATAAATCTTATATTTTGATTTAGTTCTTGATGCATAAAGAATATTTGTATAATTAACTCTATTATGGGTATTTAGTTGTATTGAATTTGATATTTGTGAGATGAGAATATTTTGTCACTTTTGTTTTCAATTACCGTGATAAATATATATGTGAAAGAATTATGTATTGACTAATGACTATAGAGTAGTCCTTTCTTTAAGTGCTCACATGTGTGTTTAGTGTGAGCTTATCGATTCATACATCTAGTAGTTAATATTTATGCTATAAATGCATAGGTATAATGCTATTTAGGTGATCAACAACGTATTTAACTAGCACTATATCAAATAAAATGGGTAAATAACACTTGCTTTAATTTTTTTACCCTTTTATTTTTCAAAAAGTATATATTTATATAAATTAAATTTTGACAATAAAATTGTTTTATTATCAATATTATGGGTCTTAAATCATACTGTTACGTTAATTTTGCTCTTCAATTTGATATTTGTGAAATGAGAATATTTTGTTTCTTTTGTTTTTTTCAATTACCGCGATAAACATTTTCTCAGAAGAATTCTTATGCTATAAATACATGGATTATGCAATCTAGGTTAATCAACATGTCTAGTAAGCAATAAACGATAACTAGAATAGAGTGGATCCATAACACTTGCATTAAAAAAAAAAAAAAAAAATCCATTTTCATTTTTAGAAAATTTAATAGAAAACATCATCAAGCCCTGACTGACAACCATTAAGAAACACTCTTTTTTCTCAAACTCATTTTCACAGTAAAGTACTTTGTACGTAAATATAAATTTTTTTTTTTCTACTTTTTAACCACACATTCTAAAAAAAACACTAATCCAAAACTCATATTTTACCAAAAGCTCATTTTAATTGTTGTCAAATAGGGGCTAAGTACAAACTAAATGCATTTCCGAATTGAAAGTTTTATATTAGTCGAATATATATGTTTTAGACCCCAACGCAGTGGAAATAAGCTATTAAAAGCAACAAGTCACTTTTTAATTGTTACTAGATGGTTAATCAATTATCTTGATTTATACTATGTTGAATTACAACTTGTAATATGAAAATAGTAAAGAACATCAAATTAACGATGGACATAAATGGTCAAAAACTTCGGGCACCATGCTAGTCAATAATCTACTATAAATAAAACAACTTACAGTATGGTCTAGATCTAACTAACGATTAGTCCCCCCGCCCTTATTTCCTATAGTCACCTTTGATTTTAGTGGACTGTGTGCTCCTCACACTAGCTACTGGTATATTATCTTAACCTTCCTAGACTGATCTAACTAACGATTAGTCCCCCGGACCTTATTTCCTATAGTCACCTTTGATTTTAGTGGACTGTGTGCTCCTCACACTAGCTCCTGGTATATTATCTTAACCTTCCTAGACTGTGTTTCTGTACCAGCTCTCAATTCCTGGTATCGATTATCTCTGATGGATTAGGTGGTTTGGTGTTTCATCAAAAGATTTTGTGTGTTTTGATCTGTGGTTTAATGTGAAGGTTTATATCTCAATCAACAAATCAAAGTTTGGATG
>CAIGRF010295494.1:584-23630 GCA_903798235.1 Fraxinus ornus | reverse complement strand
CTGATTTTTGAACTTTGATCTTGAAAAGTAGGGATTCATGTAATTTTCACTTTAAATTATGTATTGTCAAACCGAACATGTTGGGTTGGATTCAAAACCAATCCAACCCACGCCCCGCCCTACATCCGAGTACCAAAAAAAATTTACTTTTTCTTATTTGATCTCCGTATAGAAAAAAATTTCAAAAATCTATTTTGGTTCGAACTAGCCAATTTTAGACTTTATAATCAAAACTCATACCATAGCACGCAAATGGTTCTGGAATCTGTTTTCTTCAAATTTCGCAACTCAACTTTGTAATTCATTTTTTGTTAATTCTCGCGCCGAAGTTCATCAAGTCAAATTAATAGAAACGCCGACGAAACGAAAAATTGTCAACTTGTCCCAAAATCCTAAAAAGGTACACGGACTTGAAATGAATTTATAACCAATCAATTTCCAACCGGCCCAAGAAATGGTCGAACGATTGAAATCTTCGTCTAGGAAAGGAAAAAAAAAAATAGATATTTATCATCCCTTCAAAGACTTGTAAAAGAAATTGTTTTCAAAAAAGGAGGAAAAAAAAAATTATGGCACGACAAGGAACGTGACAAGTTTCTCAGCTTTATTCGGACGAATCATGCTACACGTACAAAGAGGGTGACAAAAAAATTGACAAAATGCCAATTGTCACCTACCTATTGGAGGGGTGGCGTACAAATAGCATTATTGTTATTCGGACCGGGCCTCCTCGATACAGACGTGAAGGGTTGTCGGCACGAGAACTTTGCCGACACAGTATAACCATTGCTCACACTTTTTGGAGCTCCATTTTTATCACTTTTTGACCCACTTGAACTCCGATATTGAATAAAATAAATCGTAAAATAAGCACACAAATTCATATTTTCTAATCCATCTTACTATGAACATGATAAATATAAATTTTTTGAGAATAATTTTTGTGAAAAAATAATTCTTTTTAGAAGAAAAAATTATTGAAGGTAGAAAAAATTCGCATTCAAGTACAAAATCATTTTATTAAGTGTAATGAAAAATGAAGTAAAGATAATGAGTTGAAAAATTTACACCTAACAAAAGTTTGCCACCTCGTTGGTAAAAATTATGTTTTTAACATATTTTGATAAAAATTAATAAAATGTGTAATTCAAAAGTTATTGATCCCATAAAATGCATAATTAAGATTAATTGTTGACTTTGACTTAAATTAAAATGTGAATTTTAATTTCTATCAAACATGTGTGTGTGGACGTGCGCGCACATTAAATCATCTACAGATAATAGCATTAACTTTGAAGTCCAATTAAATAAGTTTTACACACTTGCCCCTGTTTGTTTCTCATGTTTCATCCATAAAAATGAAAAATATGATTGTTATCCATCACATCAAGCTATCAATTTTAAATTTCAATCTCTTGTGTGGAATCCAATAATGACTATATTTTTCATTCTCATTCTACAATAATGTGAATCAAACGAACTCTTTACATTTAAATTGTACGTATTTTTTTACTATCTAAACTGGTGCTTAAGGACAGTAACATGTAGACTAATGCTAGATATTTTATATATTCTTCACACTATCAATGATAGATAATTTCCATGTAAGAATAATATTGGTCGGTTCACAATAAAGGAAAGAGAAATCATTTTTACTAGAATAAGAGTCCTAAACCACTCAGAATTCGACAAGATCAGTGAAAAACTAGATAGTAGTATATGAAACACATTTTACATGACATAGAAATGCAATTTCAAATGTGATTTGGAACTATTGTCCCCAAATACATATTTACATACAAATTGATTTGTCAGTACAGGATGCAAGGAGCTCGAATTGTCGATATGGACCAGACCATCTTAGTTCTAGCACTTACACTGAAGCCGCAGTTTAAATTACAGCTAGAATTATGATATTTTTGCTGTATAATAATAGCCTTCACATCGCTTTTTAAATTATTATGGAAGTTTGAGGAGTAATGAACGGAAATATGTTATTATAACCTGGATGGCTCCACCTTGAACCTTATTGTCACCTGATTGTTCCATGTAAATTAGCGCCATCAAGGTTTGCTCCTTCCAAATGCTGTGACAAAAAAATGTAGCTGAATAAATTTTAACGTAGGATCAAGTTACATTAATGAATTCAAGATTGAAACAAGTGTAAATATTCAAAACTACGTAAATACCAATCCCAAGTGTTGCCTTCTCAACGAGGAAAATCTTACCCCTGTTTGATGGCCATTATTTGGAAAAGACAATGATTTTTAAGAAAATTGTGTAGTTAAAAAGTAGGAAAAAGTTTTAAGTTTATGTGCACAATATTGTATGATTGTGTGGTTGAAAATGAGTATGTAAAAAAAACAGTTCAAATAATGGCCAGAGGCTTAGTAACTAGTTAGTCAAATCTACTATTGAACCACACAACTTTTTAACGTTTTACCACTATATAAAGAACTTGACTTATATTTTATAAGAAAATTACGATGAAAAAGAAAAACACAAAATGTACTATTTCACATTAAATTTTCCTAAAGTAACTGGGTAATATTTTCCAATTTGTACATATAAAATAAGAAATTAATAGTTTGTCCTAGAAAGATATCTTGTACCTTTCTTAAGTCAAATAATTGAAAGAGTACCTATTGAAAATGATCATATGGTTTCCCAAATTCCGTCAACATCACATAAAAATAAATACTTCTTACCGGATTATGCAATCCAATATTTATTGAATAATTAATATTCCCATACTTCTACATTTCTTGAATACTAGCTCAATGACCCAACGGTTAAACCAGTAACATCGGTGTCGAATAGTGAGGTTCCTGATAGCTATGTTATTTGTACTTTCTCAGATACTTCAACAATCTCAACTTTTTTGCTTGTGACCAACTTCCAAACAGAAGGACAGTATTCAAGGATTTCATTTAAAAAACTAAAACACAGAGTAAACTTGGCCAATATAGATCACAGATAATAGTTAAAACCAGCAGTCTGGTCCTGTTTATAGTGCTGTAGGAAAATGTCATCAGACTTGGTATATCTTAGTACTCGTAGTAATTGTGTAAGTATGGTATTATAGATGAATGGAGATGAAAGAACAAATTTCTGAGGGACATTTGACTATATTGTGATGTAAGTATGAAACTAGATTACTTGACTATACAAAATGACTGAATATAGACAAACTATAGGCTGTCTACACTCAAGCCTTCTAATAAAAAGTACGTCCCTCTTCACAGCACAAATTACAAGATAATACCTCAAAGTTCCAGTAAAATTTATTTTGCGTTTCTTCTGAATTTCCTCTTCTTTTTGCTCTCATTTAAACAAAACCAAATAAGCGGAGCAAACAAAGGAAATGAAAGCTAAGTTTCACAATATAACTATGAAGGAGAATAATGTCCTTGAGCCTTTCCTGAACTTAGTACCCATGAAGTAACTACAAGTCTCATTAGAAGGGATAAAAAAACTGTAAATGCTGAGGCCATTGTTGCCTTATCACACACTTATAATCCCATGCCCACCTTTTTCCAGATTGTTACATGGACAAGAATAAAAATATCTTCGGTAGTAACTAGACAACTTACTGTATCACGAAGATTCACATGCCGCAGATAAGCTCTTTGAAGATTTGCTCCTTTTAAATTTGCATTAGTTAATTTCGCACCCTGGAAAAAAGAACCAAAAATCAATGAAGTCATAGTTAAGCTCGCAGGTGAGAATTTTTTTTTGTAGCCGATGATATGTGTATATATCACCATTGATATAACCTCATAATAATGATATAGATCAGCATTACTGCCAAAACTAATTCCAAAGCCATCAGTGTACTCTATTTAAAAAAATAAAAAAAACAATTGAAAAGAAACAAACAGGGATTATGATCTAATTCATAAATTCAAACCCATCGAGCAAGGAATGGCATAATGTCTAATTTTATAGATAAATCAGACATCAAAATTGACACTACAGAATTGACTACTCAACTAAACCAATATTTGCAGTTTTCCTAGAACATAGATGATACTATTTTCAAGTGATAAAAATGTATACTGTAAAAAGACAACATCAACCATCAAAATTAAAAAGATAAAATTCAGCATTGCCAAGGATATGACTACAAGGTCATGTCTGATACAAAATGAAAACAGGCACAAGGATTTTTATATACATGGCATCCTCATCTATAATATTACACGGAAAAAGTGGTAAAAATAGTTTGATCTTACCTTCAGATTGGCTCCTTCGAGATTAGCTCCTTCCAAGTTGGCATTGGTAAGATCAGCTGTCTGAAAATTGTTCGAATAATTTGATACTTAGTCAGTGAAATGCAACCAACTATAATCAATAATGTGGAATGAGACAGTTACATCTGCAGTTGGATGCTAAAGAAAAGCAAGGACCATGTAAAGACAGCAAAAAATGCATAATTTAAAGTTTGAATGTGTTGAACCTGTAAGTGTGCAGAACATAGATAAGCTCCGCATAAGCTACAATCTATCAAAATAGAATCTGCAATTGGACAAAATATTCATACTGTAACTATAGAAACCAAGTTTTAGTAAAAGAAGACAATAGCATAAGACATTATTTGCTCATTATACTTGACAAAGCTATTAGAAGGAAATGAAGAATGACATTCATAAAAGGAAGCACTCTTTGAAACATTAATAAATTATTCACTTTTCAACTAACATTTAAATGAAGAGATCAAAGAAATATTACCTTGTAGATTCGCACTTTGGAGATTGGCCCCAGCTAAGAGAGCTCCACGAAGATTAGCTCCTGTGAAATCACACCTTCACTGGGGAAAATGAATTCATTAGATAAAGATAATACAACGATAAAATGTATATATGAAATCAAAAAGGTTTAAGAAGCAGCTCCAATGAGGACAGAATATTCTAATTTCATTAGTACATACGAGTTTGTGAAAATCTATGATACCAGGAAGTCTGAGAATAATTAACAGGATAGTCAAGGAAAAACTGCATTAAGATAGACAAGATCTTACTCACGCAAGGTTGCATTGTGAAAAATGGAAGCTTCAGCATCCACATCCTGTAACAAAATTTAAAAAGCTTCAATGTGATTACCATCAAATGCATAAATTTTAGCTTAAAATGAGATGTGATGTGGCCCCAGACCTTTGGACAAGACAATAAGCCCCTTGAGACCAGAACAGTAATTTTATAAAAGCAATCTACCCTAGATTCAGTTGTTTAAACTGAAGTTCTGGCTCAAAAATGTTCTACAGACAGATTATAAACAACTCTTTTAAGACACAGATTTGTCCTCCAATTTGTAACGTGTGTTGATCTTAATGATAAAATACACGTTCCATGATGATCAAGGTCTGTCATAACTTTACAACAATTTCATTCAATTTGTAATAAATGGTGGATTTCAAAGCAATGAATATCAATGTAAATAAAATCTTGTGCGTGTCCTTATCAGGGAAAATTGAACAATAAATATGTATTATGATCCACTTTTCCATTGAGGGCATGTGGAAAAATGTGAAATATTACCAACATATATTATCTGAAAAGTTTACACTTAATAATGATCAATTATATTGACTATCAAAGTATCTCAATTATTAGAAAATCAGAAAAATCCATAGCATTGGGTACATTATGCAGCGGTAGATCGAGTATTTTATCTTGGTGTGGCAAAATCAAATGCAAGTCAAGTCCACACATCCAACCTTGCACATCCTAAATTCCATACCACAAGCCTACCAGATAGACATGTATGTTTTATTTCTCAAGCCTATGCATCCTAAACAAATATAAAGTTGTAGTGGCTTGCATGTAAAGATAGTTAATTAGGGAAAAAGAAGGAACCAAACGATAATAGGTAGCACTTATTAAGCCCATGTTTGAGCCCCATTTTTGGGGAAAATGGGTTTTGGAGTAGTGATTTTTTTGGAGGACGTGATTAAAAATAAGGAAATTTTTTGGGTTTTTGTGTAAAATTATTTTATGGGAGAATGTCTGGAGTTTCTGGAAAAATGGAGGGGCTAAGTTGTTCTATTTTAGCTAAATAAGACTAGTGTATGTTACTAACTTTGAGCTTAATCAATACTAGTATGTGCTAGAGAGAGTGTGTGGAATAAATTGAGTAATTCTAAGACCCTGTTTGAACACCATTCTATCAAGACTTTTAACTCATTTTCAACTTTTAACCCATTTTCAACCATACATTCTCCCAATAAAATAATTACGTAAACACAAAACTATTTCCTTCTTTTTAACCACACATTCTAAAAAAAAATAAGTATTACAAGACCTAATTTTCACTAAAGATGGGCTCAGACACACCCTAAATGTNCTAAATGTACCAAACTCTTTTATACCAAAGAATGATTGTCAAAAATCTTGTCAGGTCACATAGCATTAAAATTCAATCGACCATTGCTATGTCAATTGGTAGATCCTTGTTACATATTTTTGGTAGATAGAATATTGTCCTCAAACATACTTTTCCTGAATGGAAGTGAAAGAAAGTTAAATAATTATTAGTATGAGGAAGCACTTCTTAATAAGCATGAATTAATCACTAAAAGCCACTCAAAAAGGTGAAAGCTGAAATACAACTTTGACTATGGTAATAAAGTAGACTTTCTCCAGCAGTATACAAGAGTAAAGTGGGCACAGTTGTCCCTATTGTAAACCCGCCACTGATACTACGCATACATTTTGAGAAATCGAGCAGTAACGATCACGATGATCTTCAATATTCTCCTAGGGAGAGAGAACAAAAATCATCAAAAATAACGCACCTTAAATTTTGCGCACTGGAGATTGGCACGTGAAAAAAATACGTTTTTAAGGCATGCAAAACTGAAGTCCACAAATGACAGGTCCTGCATTTTCATAAAACACATACTGTAAGAAGTCGATCTAGAAAGAACAAAATTTTGAATTACAAGTGTGAGCAAGAATCTCATGCTCAGAATATTCAACAGTTATAGGTAAACATATCCTAAACCTGTAGAAAACCTGTTGTGGTGCCATCTCAAAGTAATAGTTACACTAGGTATAGGTAGAGATATCACCAAGAGCCACGTGCCAAAATCTTATAGGAGGAACTCTTTACCCTTTTCATTTTTCATATTTCCATTTTTCCAAGTATGCATCTCTTCCTCTAAGAATTAATAAAAGCAATAATGAATTTGCGATGTAAAAATGACAACATATCTGAAGACTTCATATCCATCAATTTACATATGACAGTTAACGAATACGAAAAATATGCACTGAGCGAGTACCAATTTTGAAAGATCAATGCCGGAAAGATTGACACCTCGAAATCTGACTCTTTTAGACTGTATGCATTTGATAATATCAATGCGAGTCAATTCAGTCCCCATCTCCTCATCCTCCTTCCTCTTATTCAAAGCACTTTTAATTCCATCCATTAATCCCTGATACAGAAAAAGAAAACCATTAATCCCTGCTATTAAACATGAGTGAATTTTCTCAAACAATTTTTCAAAATGAATGCCCTCCAACCAAGCAAAGACCCTATGACCAACAATTTTGGGCTAATTGAACATGGGAACAAGCAAAAGAAAACCATATGCATATTGAGAAATTGAGAGAAATGATATCAGCACATTCCTACCATAGACAAGGTTTGACCACATACTTTCAAGCATTAGTAATCTCAAATATTTAAGGGAACATAAGGATACTGACAAAACAAAAAGCTAGAAAGTGAAAAATTTAGCAAGAGAAATGAATTCCTTACAATAAGCTGGTAATATTCTGCCTCTCGTAAAAGCTCTGAATATTCAGAATCCTTAAGGGTTGGAATAATACCATCCCTCAACCAATTCAAAATATGCCGAAAATGTTTCCCATCCCTATCAACAAAAACATAACCCTGTGTACAAATAGGCAGAAACATTTTAGACAATATGGACGTAAGACCTGCATATATCATAAAGTTTGCATAACAAAGTTTATGTAGCACAGAAACACGTTTGGCGGGTATTTAGATATCAGTTTCCTGACTAAGTCTTAAAAAGCATCTTCAAAACATTTACATTTAATAACTTTGCATGTGCCAATGCAAGTTAATACAGAACATAGATGTATCTGGGATGTAGAAAACTATCAATTTACAGCATTAGAAAATACAACTACTAAATAACTTATGCATGTCTAGGCATGCTTTTCTATAAGTGTATACCTCATCAGAGTCTTGGCAGACAGTGTGGCGACCACTGAACATTGCAGCAAGCATCGATTCAGGATCACTCCGAGTCAAGGTATCAATTGTTGTGCAAAATTTTTTGCCTCCTTAAGAAGGGAAAAGGTAAAGAATTAAATTTCTAATAGAATAATCCATATAACAACTACTCCAGCACAGAAAACTGCAATGCCAGATTTTTTTTTTTGAAAGGTACAATGCCAGATAACCTTTGTGAAACCATTTAGCTCATTGTCATGTCAACTTCTAGTTGCAAAAATATTAAGAAATCAGTATAAGCAACTTTTGTTTAACAATAAATTTGATCACAAAAATTATGAATAGTAAACTGGCTACAACATGAAGAGAAGAAGTTAATTGAATATAACTCTGTTTTTTTTTTTATGCACCATATTTGTTTTTGTATAGCGTACAATCTTATATAATTGAATTATACATCTTCTCCAAATGAAACCTAATCCTATTTATTACCTGCTCCCCTACAAAGAGAATCTTAAAATTATTAGATAGTGGAGAATATATCACCATGAACTATAAAACCATTCCTTCTATACTACCAAATAACTAAATTGCAATTATTAAGTTCTCAAGTATTTTACTATATGTTCAGGGAAGCATCATCCGTGGTGCGAAGCATTCTTTTCAACTGTTCCATGTAGAGCTTCATTTTGCTTGTTTATGTTTGTCCAACACTTTCAACACCTATTGAACCTATATCTGACACGACAAAGGACTCAAACCATGTGCAGATTTTAAAAAACAGACACTTCAAGACTCATACAATGAGTCTCAAGAATTATGTCACAACTACAATTTAATTACAAAAATAGAATGTTTCAAGACATATACAACATTTATTCTTCTTCTTCTTCTTCTTGGTGTTTTGAAGTGTAATGCAGCCATCATAGCATCTGCATCTAAAAAACTCCCAGTCAAGCTCTGAGAAAATTCTGGCAATATTTTGACAACTTATTAATGCAACATTTATCCTCACCCCTCAGGAACTTCATCACATACTTGATACTCCGCATCCTAACACATCAGCTCACAAATTTTCAATATCATACTATATTATGCACCAAGTTCCATTTCACTTGCAAGCCTCCCATTAGGGACTATCTCTCCAATATGACCTTTCTGTAACCATCACCGAAAAGCAATTTCAAGCCTTTGCAAAATGCTGCATAATTTTGCGGCAATGATGGTAGTAGTTATGATATTACACCTTAAAAACTAAATAGCATTTCTTTTCTATGTGAAATGTATAACGTTTCAATATGTGAAATGTTGTATACTAATATTAGCTTGATAATTCAAGTAAAAATTTCTACATACCTGTACGGTGTATCCAGGCATGGTATTGACCAAATCCCCAATGTTAAATTTTGATAATTTACATGCAAGACAACTAGATCTACACCTTTGTCCAAGTCCAAGCAAGAGTCTTTGGCCATATTACAGTCCCTACTTATGCCCAATTTACCTACTCTAATTGACTGAAGCAATCTTAGCTTGTGCTTGAGACAGCTAAACAATTCGACCCACAGATATTAAGGACTGGTGTATGCCAAATCTATATCCTTTCCAATCATCAAATCAATGGTCATATCTATTTAAATACTATATATATATCCGACCAATTCTGTGACGTGGTAATTCTCTAGTATACCACAATACTAAATCATCTAGAAATCCATAGCTGAGAACTAATACTACAGCTCGATCACCCAATTGTGTGGTAAAACTATTTAACAGAGCATCAATTCGAGAAATACGACAAATTCACCATCAAAACCAGTAGAATTCAAACTGTACAAACATAGGGCTTTACCAAACATAGTGATCATATCGGTAAATATTCACTATAAATAAACAAATTTTAACGAAACAGCAGATTATACATATCCATAAAGAGAACGTGTGTGTGCGGGTATTACCTATGTTAAGGCGAACCATGGAGGACGAGGCGTGGGAGCGGAGGTGGGTCATTCGCAGTCTGCGGGTTTTGGCCGATGTGATGTGAGATTTTTTCAGAAATTATGATGCTTAAGACGGCGATGTAACGAAATATTTATTTATATTTATGTTTTATACTTTATAGTCCATTTTACTAAATGAAACGTTAATTTTTTAATTGGCATCACATTTTTCTGATAGTCAAACTCAAGTTCGGTTGTGATAATTATTTTAATGTTTTGTAAACAATAATCTCAACTTTATACCAAACGTAATAATATCGAATTAAGTTAACTTAGAAAATTTAAAATCAACACACCATCACTTAAACATCCTAGGATCAGGTAGTGAAGAGACAAGAAATGTTAGGAAGCTCGACCAACTTACCTTCATTGGTCAAATCGACAAAATGCTATTAGTATCGAATGGAAGCTAACAAGAGCTTAAATCAAAACAACAATATCTCCAAAGACATAATCCAAAAACATGACATCTTTAAACTGCGATTGAAATGACATAAACATATAAAACATTCAAGTCGTGTAACTCTTCAAACTTCAAAGAATCGAGTGTAACATGGTTATAGCTACAATCACACTAAATGTGATCCACGACATCTTATAAGATGTTCGAGTTACCCATAAAAAAGATATCAACACTAAGAAGAAATTGCAATTTCGATTTATATAGGTTGATCATCAATCTTCGAGACATTCTAAAGTCATGATCGATGTCATACCTCTTCATAATAATTTTTTTTTTATAAGCGTGGATGTCAGTGCCAGATTGCGCGCACCTCGACTAATCCCACGGGCCCTAAAGTTTACAGTCGGTACTCACTTCAGTGGCCTTGAGGGGATTCGAACTAGTGATCATTGTAGAACAAATTCAAGGCCTGACCAATTGAGCAACCCCTCAGAGTTGCCTCTTCTTAATAATGCTTAAATTGTGATGGTTCATGTTTCATATCTATGCCAACCTTTTCACATGAACAATTATTTTTCTTTTAATTCGAACCAATGAAGTATTATGCGTACAAGAAATTGAACAAAAAGAATTTTGACCTAACTTCTAATCAAAAGAAAAATACGTCGAGAATTTAACCAATCTAGAAGAATGGAATCTAAAGTGTCAAAGAGCAAGCTTTATACTTTATGCACCCTTGTTAATTGAGTGATTCGAAATTCGAAATGTCGTGATTCATATAAATAATCATATCACCATGCTTATATAAAATTGCCCCACAAAAGTTTCTCTCCTTCATGAGCTTGTACTAAAGCTTGAACGACATGTACTTAGAGTCAATTTGATAGAGATTAAAATCGGATTAAAATTGATATACTAGCCGTTAATATTGACTTTTATTAGACAAATAAAATACAATAACGACCATATTTTCAATTTTAATTGTTACCAAACAAGTTGTTAATGTCAATCGAACTGATTTTTTAGGGTAAAAGTCCTTGTTCTTTAACCGCATTTATCCAGGTTTTCTTACCATTTCCATCTACGAAAACATAGGCCTTTCAAAAACACATTTTTCAGGGTCAATAAGACTTGTTTACTAAACCAAATCTAATTTCTGTAATTCATACTACAGATTCTCAAAACAGATTTGGAATGATTAAAGTTCATTACTTCAATCAGTACAGCAAGTTTCAGAGTTTTTTTTTTTCTTTTTCCATATGTCAAATGACTTTCATCATCATGATAATGAACCTAATGAACAACATTCTTCTCTTCTTCCTTTCCTTTTGCCATTAGATTTCTACATCCAAGTTGGTACACGAAAAAGCCAGTTTTGGCTCAAAGTACCAAACTCAACGGAAAGTTGCACTGCGATTACCCGACGCTGGGAAAGCCTGACGTCTTCTTCCCTGTGGGAGATCATTTCCATCTTCATCCTTCTGCATCTTGACAGAACCCTTTTTCTTATCTCCTTTGTTAAGCCTAATCTTATCATCTCCATCGTTGGCTTCCGTTTTTCCTCTCCTGTTATCTTCCCCAAATTTTACCTGCTTTCGTGCAGTTTCAAAGTCGAAGGGTTTCACCTGCATGAAATCCGACGGTTGAGATTTACCAGCCGCTTTGGATTCTTGTGTTTGATTTGATGCTGGAAAGCACTTCTGGAAGCTGGAGGACAGATCAGAGAGAGACATGGGCACATCTTCCTCCTCAATTTCCTCAGCAGAACGTGTTGTGTTGTTTTCCTGCTGTTGCGGCTGATCATTAAGAGGAGCTTCTGTGTTGCCATTTCCGGATTCCTCCATATCTGAATCATCACTCAGCAAAATAACGTCTCCCAAGTTTGAGCCAGTTACAGGCGTAGGAACATCTTCTGCCTGTTGTGGAACCTCCAATGGCTTAGCAGATTCTATAACATCTGATTGCAACCGTTCATCCTTGCCTGAGAATGTATGGAATGGAAGATTCACTGAAGATTTTATCTGTTCCAGTTTAGTTTCTTCTTGTTCCTAAAAACATACAATGTAAAAAGAACTTTCAAGATCATGTAGAAGAAACCAAGTAAAGACCTCCATCCATGGAAGTAAAGAAATCTCAAAAGCCTCCATCCGTGGAAGTATTGCAAAAATCAAGGACCATTCAAAAAGTATCAAAATTCTACTGCATGTCAAATTTTAAATCCAGTTGGGGTGGATAGATCATATAACTTCCACGTGCAAGCACTTGCAAGGCTACAAACTATTATTTAGCCCCTGTTTGGTACACATTATTTTTTTCATTCTCATTCTTCTACTTACTTTCAACAACACATTTTTTAATAAAATAATATTATATATCACATCAATTACTTTTCCTTCTTTTTCAACCACACATTATCCATCAATCTACTATTCCATAATACATTCTTACAAAATAATGTGGATCAAACACACCCTTACCATAAGAAGCCGGTGAAGGAGAATTTTAATTTAATATCATCATAAGACTCACTTTTTTATCAGGATCAAACTTCCTCTTAGCTGAATTCCCCAGCATTGCCCCAAAAGCTCGGCTTGGCTTCTTTAGCACCTGAACAGTCGCTTCAGCCTAAAATAGAAGAGAAATATTTATACTTGAACAGTACATCACCACAATAAAGAACAAAAATCGATTTTCCATGAAAAATGCAGCTAGAAATTCAATTTTACCAGTGATCAATTTGAAAAGAAGACGATGAATATGCATGCACAAGAAATCAGCAGAAAAGATTTCCATAGGGAACGTACAGTTTCGGCCTTCCAAGAATGATGTAGGCTATTCTTGCCACTATGATGGCACTCTTGGCTTGCTAAAATTTGGGAGGGCAAATTTATGATAATAATAGGGACTCCTCAGCTGCATTATTGCGCCTACTCTAGGTGTGTTATTCCTCTCTCTCTCTCTTTTCCTCGTGGGTTGAGGGGTGCGAGCGTTTGGGGGCTTGATTTGCACTTAATAGTTCTATTATTCTAAATTGGGTAGTATACATGTGGATTAAATAGCAATGAAAAGCAAAAAACTTACTGGATTGGACAAACTCGATATGTCCTTTTGACTTGTAGCAGTACAGCCATCTGTTTTACTTTTTACATCTCCATGTTTCCCTGGAAGCAAATGAGAACCTTCCTGAACATTTACGGTAACTCTTTCATTGGAACTTCCAATCATCTGTGCCCCATCCTTACATTCCATAGACGCTAGTGTATTCTTGGAAATGCTATCATTTGGTAAAGTGCCATTGGTGTTTTCAACTTCTTCGCTGGTGTTTATTATTTCGGGAGCTTCAGGAGGCAACGCATCAGATTCTTCAGTAACCAAAGCGTTCTCTTCAATTGCCTGCATAAAATAATCTTATTTTCATTAAATATGCAATACCATACATTAAGGTTCAAAAAATAGCCAGTGAAAAAGAATAAAAACAGACCATATATTGGTACTAACTACTAAAGGATCCAATAAAAAATTATCATCCATGGAGTTATCCTTTATTCAATTAATCAGTAAGGCGTGCAGTGCAGTCCACTCAAATCTTTAACCAAAAGAACTTTAGCTAGGAAATTGGAAAACAAGATTTTGGAAAACAAGATTAAGGACCTCATGGCCTATTCTTGATTATTTACCGACTCCTCAGTTTGCGAAGAAAGAGTTTGTAAAAGATCCACCAGAAAATATACTTGCTTTGATGATTCCGCCATACTGTGACTTCATCGAGTACCAAAAATTATTATGTTCTACCTGACCATACTTCAAGACCTGGTTGTTTTTTGAACAATATTATTTGTGGGAAATTCTTAGCGTTCATTGAGCACCCAGAATACAAAACAAAAAAATCAAAAGCTAAAACCCTAGTTTCTAAACGCCAATATCCCGTTCTTTCTCTCTAAATAGAGGCTCACAGTGTTCCGAAGCCATACAATTTGAAAACCCTATAATCTAAAAGCATGTTTTCAGTTGTTTATAAATGGTTTAAATTATAAATGAAACAAATAAGTGATTGATAAGAGGATAGTACTTGTGGATCCCACCAAAACAATTGGATAAAAAGTGATTTGATCGATTATAAACAATTCATAAACAGTAGCCAAACAAGGACTCAGTTTGAAGAAGGGAGGAGCCTTTGAACGCAACTAGAGGTGAATATAAATTGGCACTGATTGTGAGGTAGTTTTTGGAAAGTACGCCTCAATTGTGTGAGCCACACGCCTCACAACACAGCCTCAATTGTGTGAGGCATGCACTCCTTAATTCTGTGTACTTATTTACTTTGCTTTAGGTTTAGGGCCCACAAAATGCACACAAAAACATCAAAAAATTGTCACTCTCATAGGCTCGTAGTCCACTGCCCCCACCAACTAAAGTTTTTTTTGTTGATAATAGATTTTTCTTTTGTTAGTTTGCACGCTTTAAATTGTTTTATTATAAATTTTGAAGATTTTTAATGATTTATTACGAGCTTATTTTGTATTTTAATAATTTGTGTACATTTTTTTGGTTTACAATGAGCCTTACTCCTTGCCTCATGGTTATAGAACGCCTCAATACCCAGTTACACATTTTTAAGCATTGGTAACAATCTGAGAATTTTGATTACAAATGGCATCGATCATGATCCAGAATACATACATCAAGAAGCTTATCTGCTCATCAGCAACCGTAACAAGACAATAATATTTGCTTTTCCAAGCAGGAAATAGCTGATACTGAGGAAGAAACGAGCTAACCATGGAGCATAAAAGTAGGAAAGTTGATAATTCATCCATTGAAAACTTACCGTTTCCAAACGCCTTTCTTGAAGATATCTAGCAGCCTCTTCAAATGCATGGGCATTTTGAATAGAGTGTCTTATTATGCTAACAACAGAACCAAGATTTCGCTCAACATATGGGAGCTTGGATTTCAACAACCGACGCAATTTGCTTGCAGTGAGAGGCATCTGTTTAGCTTTTTACCATCAAAGACAAAGGAGAAAGAGAGGAAATGGGTGAGGAGAAAGAGAAAAGAACCCATGAGTCATATATAGTGCATAAAACATTCAAGCAAATAGACAGCGTCACAGCTATTTGAAATTTGGACAGACTAGTAAGTACCAATTTCAATGAGAGTCCTATTCGGCAATACATAGCCAGTACTCTCATCTTCTGCACGAGCAACAACATCCCTCCATTCATAAAGTCCCTAAAAGTCATACAATAGTTACTAGACAAAACCTAGTTGAGTAGTATGCAGGAAATACAGAGAAAAATGCAAATCATGAGAAAATAATTACTGAGGTAACATTGATTACTAGTAATCTCCATATGCTTAACCAGAAGAGCTGAGAACAAAAGCGAAAGTAGCATATTCCAAAAGTATAAAAAGCAGGAAAAAGTGTTTCAGAAATATATTAGCAAACAAGCAGAGCGCTGGATGAGC
Organism: Fraxinus ornus; assembly: GCA_903798235.1. Classification (NCBI taxonomy): domain Eukaryota; kingdom Viridiplantae; phylum Streptophyta; class Magnoliopsida; order Lamiales; family Oleaceae; genus Fraxinus; species Fraxinus ornus. Next base: position 7,550 of record CAIGRF010295494.1, on the reverse strand, counting down.
AACTTACAGAAACAACTGCTAGCTGCTGAGCATTTAGGCCAGCACCCTGCACCCTGCATGAAATTTTTTAAAAATGAACTAAGCGAAGAGCAGATATAAAAGCCTCCAAATTGAAATAAATGTCGATAGAATCATTATCACAGTTCATGGTGTTTAAAGATCATATCACAAATCGACAAGTAGAAATCATACCCATAAATGTAAAGGTATGAACTATCAGTCAGAAGCTCTTTTTCATACAGCTGTATACATATATCATAACTGCGTTTATACACCTGTAAAAGAAACCACATTGGACAGACTGCAACTGTTACAAGAGAAAAGCAAAAAACTAAGCCTCAACCCAATGAATATGAAGTTGACTACATGAATCCTTTTTCATCAAGTTGTTCACTTATCACTTCATACATTGGAAAATCTAATTTTGCAACCACAACAGGCAATGTTAATATTGGTGTATCTCCACCTTCAATAAGCCAGAACAGAAAATAAATTAAGGTCTCAGTAGGCTGAAAGATGGTAAAAGAACAGCTTAGTTCTTTTTATCAGTTATTTCTTTTTTGTTGGATAGAGAGGGAATCATTCACATAGGACTGTTTATGTGGGAGTTTTAAGTCTAGCCAAAATATATCATATTTATACTTTCCTATCAACCCTAGTAACGCTTAAGAAGTCAAAACAAAGAATAAAAATTAAACAAATTTCAGTTATCTGAGTAAGGTGATACGAACTGGACATTTGGCAAAACAGTCGCATCAGCTTCCTCCATAACCAAAGGTTTTGTTCGGGTGTCTAGCCTACTCATAGAAATGATCAAAAAAATTTGAAGTGTGTAGTACTACCTGATCATTTATAAGCTTGTTGTGAGAGCTCAGCTCATAAGTAAAAACTTGACTAACAAAAAGAGATGAAAGATAGCCAAAGATGAAGTGAAGTGGCTGTGCAACAATTCCAAGAGGAATTCATAAATGCAGGATCATATCGAAGTGTAAGTCACTTAAACATCTGTACTAACATTGCTTTCAATGTGATTGATTAAATTGTAAAAGATCCCATGGTTGAATTTGACTATCATCAACACAGATGAACTCATAGAATCTATCAGTTCAAATCATACAAGTTCCTCCGCAGTCAAGTCTAGGAAAAAAAATTATGTCACCTCTTCAATTTTCCTTTTTATAAACCTTGAAAGGCAACTCTGAAGGACCTTGAGGTCTAAAGTGTTAAATCTTTCACTTTAAAAGACATTTTTTTAATGGTTCTACCTCAGTCAACAACTTTAATTATTTTTCGGACTTTTCTTCTACAAGCTTAAATTCAAATATGTAGATTTCCATGCATAAAGAGTGAGCTATGAAGTCGGACTGAAACCTTTTAATAAGTTTTTATAATAAATGGGAATTTTTTTTTTTTTTTATAAACTCTACTGCAAATTCACTCAATTCAAGCAAAAGGAGAGTTACCTGCACAAGAGGAGGGTCAGAACTTTCAGATTCTGCAGATGACGTGAGCAACATCATCCTCATCACATCATAGATGTACAACAAATAATGAGTGTCTTCTCTGGCATATCTGTGTTAGAGAAGTCCATAAACACATAGTGAGATCACGAGGTAGAAGCTTAGCCAATCGCATGATGAATGCAAATTATTAGATGTTAAGAAACTCTTACAAGCATTTCAAACATAATTGGTATCATTTCAACCTATTCAAACATGATTATGACAAGCCATAATTGGTAATTATACAAGGATCAAAGGGTTAGAATAAAATTTGCATTGCAAAGGCTATCTTTGGTGCTTGGGAGTCAATCATACATGGAAGAAGACAGTAAAACATTCAATTACTTATGGATATATATTCAATACTGAGGAACTTTGGTCTGAAAGCATACTCCTCCAGCATGTCAAAGGCAACCATGATTTCCAGTAAACATAACAGGGTTCAAGTGACCGACAGAGCTATAAATTCTTAGTTAAAGCACTATGTAAAGTAGAGGTTTCAGAGGAACGCAATAAGATCTCAACTCTTTTTCCATTGGAAATTTGAGCCAAATTTTGGAAAGACTAAGTTCAAAGTTTCTTAGAGATCCAATACAGATTTTTAAGACTCCTCTTGAAAAAGAATGTATGTGTCCACGAGATGAAATTAGGTGAACTTATTCTTCTAAAACATTCTCATCATCAGCGGGAAATCAACCCCGAACAAGAGGATGGTCTACACAATTTGCACAGATTTTACAGCACCAAACAAACAAAAACAAGGAACAGTGATATGTATGCATGGTAAGCCTCAGTAGCCCAGATACCTGATCATCTCATGGGGCAGGGGGCGAAGTCTCCAATCCGCATTCTGGTATCTGGAGAGAGTAGTCTGGTCAGCATAATAATTGCCTTTTGTCTCTCTTAATTTTTTTCCATTTTCTCCTTACTTTTTCTTATATCATATATCTCTATTTTTTATTTTTTATTTTTGGTTTTTAATGTTCATTGTTGGGGAGATTGAGGGGTGGAAGGCAGAGGGGCACAATGAAGCAGACTACCATATTACTTATCAGCAGGATAACATACTCTTTGTTTGCTCTAACTCCACAAAAATGATGCAGCAGATATTCGAGACTGTTCCTCTCCATTTTCAATACTCTTGAGGCCTAATAACAAAAATGAAATTTGTGCTCAACCCCAGAACTAGAATGAAGTACAGGAAATTTTCAGGGAAGTGCTTCCTTATACATATATAAACCAGAATGCAGACTGATGATTTTTATAAATACAAAATGTTCATCACTAAGAGAGAGACAGACACACGGGGAGAGTATGAATAAGTACAGTCAACCATACGAAAATTGCAAAACTTTATGCTCTCCAAGGAAGCAGCAATCCAAGCTTCTGCCTCTTATTCCTCATTTTGAATGCCCAACAACCCATCTAAGAAAGTGTTATCGAACCAATTTCTAAGTGCATGGTTTCAATCATGTAAAGGAAGTAATATAACAACTGTAATCAGGAAGTAAAAAAAGACAGATATTTTAAATATAGGGTAGACAGCATCACTAAAAAAGTTAAATCCATTCTAAAAAAATTAATTTTACGATGTCCTTCTGTATATTCAACATATTTCATCAACTAGATAGACCCATAAAATGTCATTTCAAGTTCACCCAATTAAGCAAGAATATTGCAAGTCAATGAACCTGTCCGGTGTCGAACATATTGCAGACGTATATGCCAAAGTCCTTTTGAAGCCATATAATATCTCGATCTGCTCCATGAATCACCTAATCAAAACAAGAAATATTGGACAGAGAAAACCCACTGCATTTTCAGAATGCACAATGATCTGTTAATTTACCTTTTTCTTAGTTGGATCTTTAAATACTTCTCTCAAATATGGACCAATATGAATGCGGAGTTTCAGAGTATCTATAACAAAATCCTCAGTTCTTGTAGATATTTGCATCAAGCATGTCAGTCCTTGAAAAGATCGATACTGATTATGTTCCAGATCAACCTACGCAGTGTTAACAGCCAAAAAGAAATGTACAAATTACACCTAGGTCTTTAAAGACATGTATCATTTAGCTCCAAACACACAATATAATTCCTAAAAACTCCTTGAAGCATGATTATACAAGCACCCTAACTGCAGTTTGAGGGAAGATTAGGATAATCATATTTGCAATAATAGAAGAAGAATAAAAGCAACTTCTCAAACAAGGATACAAAATAGAGTAAGCAATAAAGCACAGAAAATAAAATGGTTGAATTATAGAGGATTAAATCACATATGAATGCTATACAATTTGGATAGTAGAAGTATACTCATAATCAGTATAAGCTAAAGAATGGTTAAACCTACTTGGATGGGATAAAAATTTACAGCTGATAAAAGACGGCAAACAGAGAGCTCTTTGACAAAGGGCAGCTTTTATAAGCTAGAGCAGAGCTAAATAACTAAGGAGCTATTTTTTTTTTTTTTATTTGCTTTAGAGTGACAGTACCCCATTGACAACTTGCAAAAGGACAACTCTATTCTTTAAATACAACTCTAAACATACATATCACATGTTTAGTTTAGCAATTAACGGTATGAGTTCAAAACAACAACCACATGATATTACTTTAGATTAAGAAGAAATAATGCCTCAAAGCTTACCGCAAATTCGTCCGCATTGCGCAACTTAATAGCTAACTGCTTTAAATCCTTAACTTCTTCGACGAGTTTGAATGGTGTAGATTCCAATGAAGAAGGCTTTACAGGATCGGCAATGTTATCCTTTTTATCAACAAATTCATGGACAGAGAGCTTCTCCTGTAAGTACACAATTCAACTTGACATAATTGATAATTTTACTATGTAAAAATCGAAGGAGGAGCAGCAGCATCACGACAATAATAAGTGATCAAATAATTACAGAAAACTTAAAGAAAAGCTAACAGGAATATACAATATCCATAAGTTACTATTCTCATGCCAAAGCAAATACAAGTTGTTTTAAGAGTAAAAAAAAAGTCTTATATCTCTGTAGCTCTATCTGCCTACGAAAATTTTTAGACACGCTACAATTTACAATTTAAACATCTTTCTACAAGGAATGTGTGTGTGGTGTTTGGGAAGAGGGGGGGGTTCCTTCCATAAAGCTTTATTTGCTTAAATTGTGTATTATTTAAGGTACCACTGTAAATCAGTTTAACATGTTCTTCATATCATCCATGCTTTCAAGAGACTATACATTATATTCTATCCATACTTGAAATCAGTTTACACAGCTGGCTTAAACCACTTGTTCAACAGTAGTACAAAATGACAATTACAAGAAACAATCGACAAAGCAATGAAGCTCAGTAATGTCCTACAGTAATCGACCTGCCATCATTCACCACAGTGACAATACAATTTCCGAAATATACATCATTGCACATTCATACTCTTCTTCTTCCTATTACGAAGAAACCCCCAATTCTGATCATTCTGAAAACCAAATATAATGCATGAGTGGACCATTTAGAAATGAGAAATTTAATACTAACCAAGGGATGGATGAACCTAGACCCATCCTCACTCCTCTGCAACCAAACATGCTCATGCGGCTGATTTGAATTGTTCACAATGATCTTATACTCTTCTTGTGGCTTCCGAATAGTTGGAACATGAAATGGAACTTTCGGTTTCACTTTTGCCGCCACCTTCACTTCTTGAACCCCTCCCTGTTCCCCCTCCTCCACATTCCTCTCAGCCATCAATTTCTTGTTCTTCTTCCCGTGAACCATCTGAAACCCATTTTCCATGTCATCGTCACCATCAGCCCTCATCATTCTCAAACCACTCTCCTCTTCCTTCTTCCGCAACCCCTTAAACTCGTCCAAACTCGCATCAAACCTCTCGAAAATATCGTCATTCACATTCGTGAGCCAATCATACTCCACGTCATCATCTAACTCAATGTCTATATCGTCCGGAAATGCTATTGGCTTCATAAACAAATTCTCCGATTCCCCGATCCCCATTAGCAAATTTTCCGACTTCTGATCCGTTTCTTTAACGGAGTCCTTGAATTCTTGAAAATTATTGTAGAAATGGAAGTCTCTTTCAGATGGTATACCTCGAGATGAGCCTGAAAGCTTCGCTATTGAAATGGGCAACGGACCCTTCGTCGCGAAAGTTCGTAACGCCTGGGATTTCTTCGAGTCTTCATCCTCGCCTCGATCAATCTGCATGATTATTGTGCAAAATCTTTGATTTTTTTATCAGAACTTTGGGCTTTGCTTTGAGAGAGAGGAATTTTATCGGTGAAACTTGAAAGGGTTTTAGGGTTTTAAGAATGGGTAGTGTGGCGTGACATTGTGTGCTTTTATTGCATTTTCTTCACTGCTGGGAAGAAAGGCCAAAATGAACAGTGAAAATACATGTAGCTCTCGAGCGGCACGTGTTGAAACTGTAGGGCACGTGTAACATGGTTTCTTTGGAAATTTATGAAATTGTCCCTGAATTTCAATTTAAGGTGCACGTTATTTTGGAAGAATGTATTTTGAAATAGTAAATTGACAGAGAATATATGATTGAAAAAGACGAAAAAGTTATTAATAAGATAAAAAATATTATTTTATTGAAAAATGAATGATTGAAAAAGGAAAGGCTCCTTGTCCTGGCTCAATGACCGGGACAAGGACAGGACAGCCAATTGGCGCCCCCCTATTGGGGGGGCCGTGGCAGCCACCCCTCCAATAAACAGAGCCCCTCCGGAACAAAAAGTATAGTTCGGTTGAAAATAAGTAGAAGAATGAGAATTTTAATGTGATTCAAACATGGGGCTTAATTTTAAATTTTAATAGTTACATTAAGCATTTGTCATTCCATAAGTTCATGTTCGTCAAGTTTAAAAATAATTCTAAGTAATGGGTTTCGAGAGATGTATAGTTTAAAAGTAGGTAAAAATTGTGAATCTTACGAAATGTACATTTAAAAATGAAGTGTGACCAACTTATAATCAAATATTAAGTGGTTGTTCTCTTTTTGTTTCAGTTTTGAGTTTTGAATTCGTTTTGTGTTTTGAGTGCCGTTTTGAAATTTCTGAAAACGCGTTCTTTTTTTCATTCTGAAAAACTGTTTCCGAAAACATAAAAATGGAAAACGCGTTTACTTTGAAATTTTGAGATTTTTTTTTAATAATATTTTATTCAAAAATCTGATTATTCAATAAATTTTAATGGTTTAATGTTAATATAGTATTAAATAACATATAAATTGGTGAAATGTTAATTTTTTTTCTTCAAGATATTAAAAACACAACCTAAATTACATTTGATGAAAACAGTTCAATCGATATGATTAGAAGTTTACGTGTCATGACAAAATAAGCAGATACTGAACAACATACAAAATAAATCCACGGAGTCATGTGCCTTTTGTTTTATTTTAGTTTTAAGTTTTACAATATTTAAAGTTGAAATAAATTAAGTCTATGGT
>CAIGRF010295465.1:27270-48137 GCA_903798235.1 Fraxinus ornus | reverse complement strand
AACTTAAATCTTATTTAACTCTTTATCGGACTTCAATTTAATATCCTCTTCTTCATTTAATTCGTCCTCCGTGATACAAAATCCTCTTCGTCGCTCCCTTATTTCATTTTGAGCATTTCTAGTACCTCTCGAAGGTTGTAAGATATCATTTTCTGACTGTTGAGATGTTGCAGATTGGAGGAAAGAAACTTTTGGGTTCGAATGGTTGTTTTAAATTAGGGTAAACTGAAGAAATTAACATTTAATAATTTTTAACTTCAAAGAATTATAAAAAAAATGATTGCGCGCATAATTGCGTCTAGGCGCGCATTAGCGGTCAACAATTGTCGTTGACCGCTAAATAAGACGCCAAGCCACTTGGCTTGGCGTTCTGACCTCGCATCATGCCAAGGCGCACCTAGACGATCGCTTAGGCGCGCCTTTTAAAACACTAGTTAGTTGCATATACGGTAAATTAGATGCATATACAGTGTGTTGGATCACACGACTTCACGTTAACGTCATTGAACATAAATATCCTAGATCATATCGACCCAATTCATTTTAATCTTTAAAAGTAAAATAAAAGATTGGTAAATAGTCATATCTCGATCTAGGTACAACTCGATCAACTTGTCATCTATGGTTGATCTTTTTTTTTTAGAGTGCGATCACATAACTTCTCGTTAAACATCATTAACCATAGAAATATTAAATCATATCGATCCAAACTCATTTAATTCTTAAAAGTAAAGTAAAAGGATTGATGAGCAATCAAATCTTTGTCTACATATAACTCGATCAACTTGTCGCATATGCACGACGTTAATCAATCTTGTTCTTTTTAGAGTGCGGTCACACAACTTCACGTTAAACGTCCTTGAACATACTTGTTCTTTTTAGAGTGCGATCACACAACTTCACGTTAAACGTCCTTGAACATAAATAGTCATATCTTCGTCTAGGTACAACTCGATCAACTTGTCGCCTATGGTCGATCTTTTTTTTAGAGTTCAATCACACAACTCATTTAATTTCTAAGTAAAGTAAAAAGATTGATTAGTAGTCAAATTTTCTTCTACGTACTACTCAATCAACTTGTCGTCCATGCATGACTCTAGTCAATCAATCAAGAGGGAACACTTGTTTATTATAGAATAAAATAATATGAATAAAACGAATTGGCCAATCTAATACGTATAACCTAACGTTTATTATAGAATATTTAATTACTAACCAAGCATTAACAATTAAAATTGGGAAACGGAACATTATTTATAGAATATTTACTTACTAATCAAGATTAACAATTGAAATTGGGAATCAAACTTACGGTGAATAAATGGTACAAAATTCAAGCCACCAATTTACGTGAATAATTGCTATATGACGTTTTAGTTTCTATTTCCATATTTTGCACCAGATTTTTTATATTCTTCTTTAATGGATTAATTCTGGAATTGCAATTTAGGAATCAAAATTATGGTGAATAAATGGTACAGCAATAAGCCGCCAATTTACGTGAATAATTTGACGTTTTAGTTTCTTTTTCCATATTTTGCACCGGTTTTTTAGATTCTTCTTTGATGGATTAACTCTTGGGATTGCAATTGGACGTAGCGAATATACTATCCTATTTAAATAAATAAATAACTAATTAATTAATTGCAATCATAGTTTCAATTTTTTTAAATAGTGCAAGCGAATCTCAAATAAATTATTAAAAATTTAAAAAATTAGTCTTCTTTATTTTTATTTTTCTTTTAAATTTAAATAGGCGGTTATATTCAGCATTTCATAGCCCCATATTGAGAAATTGAATTAAAATGAATAGAAATGATAGTTTCCGCAATCAAATATGAAATTAAGGGTGAAAATGTCAAAAAATGAAAGGTATGAACGTTTTTCGCAATAATAGTAAAAGGTAGGGACATCATGTGCTAATTACATTTTTATAATTTATTTGGGACTCATATGTGCTTTTTTTAAAAAAAAAATTGGGACTATGATTGTAATTAATTTTTTCGTTTTCTTTTTGCTTTATTTAAAGAGAATGGTATATTAGCCATTTCACAATTTTTAATTGAGAAAATTGATGAAAATGACATTTTGCACAATGAAAGATGGAAATAAATGTGAAAATGCAAAAAAAAATTAAAGGTATGGATGTTTTCCTCAATAATAATAAAAGGTGAGGACGTTATCTACTAATTACCCAAAAATTAACACCCCTCTATTTTAAATATTATTTTAATATTTAGTAGAATCTTTCAATTAAACGATTCGATCAACAAAACTCCTTTGCCCATTAGATTCAAAGTTACGATTTTGGTTGACATCGAAATGAAATTTCTCTGTAAATTTTAAGCTACCACCAAAGGTATATGCCAAACTTTTTTTATTTCCAAACATCTTAAATATATTGTTTTATAACTTTCAATGTCTTGTTGGGATTGATCTTAAAGTTGTCAAATAATCAAGTCATTTTAGGTGTTCTGTTAACTCGAGTAAAATTATTATGGAACGTGTCATTTAGGAGCTGCAAAAGGATAGCTTCTCCAATTATCTATCATTCATATATCAATTCAAACCCTAATTAATTATTGAATAATTCTACTTGTACATAATTTTTTACATAATCTTTTACCGAATTGACAAGTGATTGCCCCCTATTAGAGGGGGGCTGGGGGACAAGTGACGGCCACCTATTGAGGGACTGACCTCGATAGGAGACCGCCACTTGTCAATTCGATAAAAGATTATGTAAAAGATTAGGTACATATAGCACAACCGTTAATTATTTTAGTTCCCTATACTATATCAATTATGTTTTTATGAAACCAGCAGCAGAGTTGTTTACTCGAGCTTCAAATCCCCTAAATAGTTAGTAGGTAAAAAAAGGAAAGTGACAAACAACTACTAAAAGACTATATAGGCTACACCAATCCATTCGTTTCAAGCTTGATTATGCCCTCAGACTCGTTACCTTGTTTGAGTGAACTCGTTGGTTCTGCCCTCTATTCGGTCGGAACCCTATTCGAGATTCACTCCTCCTCAACCTAGAATCAATTAATTGAATATCCTCCTAACAACAGTCAACAAAATAAATTCAAGGCATATCTTGACATGAAAGCCCCTGACACGTTCTTAAAATAAATGAAACATGGACGACACGATCACACGAAGACCTCACCGAGATTTTATTCTCATTATCGCAACCCACAAATTTAAACCAGAACTCATATATAACTACCACGAAAATATATACAAGAAACACCAAGAATACCAAAACACTATCTTTAATATGCATCAGCCATGTAAATATACACATTATTTCCCCAATGACGATAAGCAGATAACATTCAGCAAAATCGGAAATACATAGCACATAATACAGTGGATTAACAAACAAAATCGACTGCAGAATTGGTGAAATATCTATAAATGCAATACATTTATCTCTCTTATTGTAAGAAGGAAAATAAGCTTCACTATCCACTTTACAGACAACCCAAGTATATGCTCAAAGTTTCATCACAAGCCACTACTATAAAAAATTCCCATAACGAGGAATAATAGAAACATTAAACAAAAAAAAAAAAAAAATGCTTGGAAGTTGGAAATATTAGGTCATACTAAAATTGGATCTCCCTGCCAGCTAGTGCTACGAGCAAACAAGTCTCTCGTAGAATAAAATGTAGCCATGATCCGTGTTACTAGAATACTCCTGCGCTGCACCAAAGAAAGTCTGAACAGCAGACTCCTCAATCATCTCCACATTCTCGTCGTCAAAAAATAACCAATGATTGTGACTTTTCACGAGGCTGACGTAGTGTCCGTGGTTTGGACCACTCCCTACATGGACTACCACAGCAAATAAGGAATATTCAGCATCTGCATCCTCAACTGTATTGCTCAGCCTCAGCTCGAGAGGGAAGACAACACGGTAAGATAGCTTTTTATAACGGCCGAGTTGTTCGATGAACTTGAATCTCTTCAAATGAATGACCAGGATGTGAGGTGGCTTTTTAATCTTCATTCTCTTCTGGGCCTCCTGTAAACTGCACATTGGAACAACGCTCGGTACCAATTAGTTAAAACGTGTAGAGCCTTTCAGTGAAGCTTGAGTCGAAGTTGCTTTTTGTTCCCTAAAATGTTTAAATAACTTGCCTTTTTCTTACACTTTTAAGTGAAATTAATTATTGTGAAAGTAACTCTTACACTATTTTCAAAATAAGTAACTTAATTCCAATTTGAGCAATTAAACAATTATTTATTTTAAGACTTAATAAATTATAAGTAACTTTTTAACCGTAACAAAAATTCTTTTTTTAAGTTCTTTCACTAAGAATCAAATCGAGCAATTTAGTTCCTACCTCGAACTAGAGTGCCAAATGATTCTAGCTACCTATCCTAAAACTGTTTCTAACAGCCTCACCATTGAACCACCCTCGCCCCCCAAGAAAATAAAAATAAATTAATCCTCCAAAAGGTAATAGAACAGACTTTTCAGAGAAGAATGGAATGGAATGGAATGGAAACTTTCGAGTGTGTGTGGGTGGGTGGTTGTATTCTAATATATATTTTTTACTTCTTAATTTAATGAAGTTAATCTCAGGAGTTGAAGTTAAATTAAAGACATTAAATATATGGGCAGGTTTTCTGATCAGCAGAAGTCATACATTACGAAAGCATTCCAAGAAAATAGATAGCTTCAATCCTTGTCGAAGCTATTATTATGTCTAAACTCATTCTTATCAATGAAAAACACGTTCATCCAAACCTGATAGTCAGGTTGAAACATACACATATTCACGATATCTATGTGAAATGAAAATGTTGTTTACCTGCAACACTTGTCGCAGAAAAATTTGTCTTCTGCATTTAAAGTCTCAGTTGAACTAAAATTTTTGAGACAGCTTGTAATAGAACTGTTCTGTTCAATATCAAGGCTCAAGTCCAGAAATGTTTCGTCCCTTGCTGTCACTGTCTCACAACGTAAGCACCTCGTTTCATTTGTCAAAATACCCTGGACAGTAATGGACATCAATGAATTCCTAAGTAGTTCAATGGTGCAACGAAAATTTAATGCATCCAAGAAAGACCTATCTAGTTGTTTGATAAAAACAGTAGAACAGAAAAATCAGTAGGCACAAAAATACCAGCCAGGCAGCCACTGCTTAGTGGCACTAGCTGGGAAATAACAGAGTGGTGCAGCTTAACTTTTCTTAAATGGAGCCAGCAATTACACAACACATCTGAGGCACAGAACCTCAATAATGAAGAGAAGCCACACAAATTTGCAGTTTTTTGCCCCTTATTATGCATTATAGATCACAAGGAAGCAAGAAAATGATTGTGGAAACAAAATTCACCTGGAAATTTTTGTGCACCCAAGTGACTATAGGCTCCTTTTGATGACCATTAACAGACATATTATTTGGTCCATTAGAAATCTTTTCCGATGGAGATGAAGATTCTTGATCACTCTTAGAAGCGCGAGCCTCTTTCTCCAGCAAGTCAACCAGTTCATTTAACAAATAGTTGAGAAACTCATGAGCATCCTAAAATAAGATATGAACAATATTAGCAGATCGAAGCTGTTTTTACATGACATTTCAAGAAAATAGGCAATAATTAATGCAATCCTAAAATCCAGGGGTAGAAAAGGCATTCAGTGATTTATACAGTACATAAAGGATCGCAGTGTAATTTTTACTTCATCCAACAGATGATTTCATAAGAAAGGGCAGTGGGATAAAGTATATAGGCTCAGACTAAATTGTTCGGGAGCATGAGCATCATAGAACCTACTAAAAAAATTTCCAAGATAGAGGCCACCAGAACAATTATCCCTAAAATCTTAAGAGCGTCAAATGTCTCCTCTAGCACTTCAAAAGAAGAAATGTGTAATTGCAACTAATAAAGTGAAGCACAGTAAAGTACCTCTGTCTATATATGAAAAAACATTACGAAGAAAGTTAATGGTTTCAGTCAACCAAGAAGCAAAATATAATTATGCATACACAATTGATGATAACTCATGTGAAAAGTAGGTATATGAGAAGTTCGAGAAATTATGAAAGCATTCAATAATAAATGAATTTTATGTTTTAGTTTAACACATGCATCTTAAGAAAATATCAGTATCCATGGTGACACATTGCTGTAGGAAATGGATTACAGATGGCTGGACATAAATTGAATTAATTGGAGATATAACTGGTCCTCAACAATCACAACATTTTCTGTTCTTTCCTGGCAAAGATAATTTGAAGTTTTCTTGTACCTTCGAACCCTATGCCTTTAATATTGTGACCTAACCCCTATCTTCCACCAGTCCTTACCAGCCATCAACCCCCTATTGCTTCTAAAAGATCCCTCTGTCAACTTTTACTATCAGATCAGAATTCAACATATTACGAGCAAAACATATTAGCAAATTTGACCAAATTCACATCAAGGAATGTGAGTCTACCTGAAAAGCCTAAGACAGGAGTGAAATGCAGTGCAAGGATATTATAGGGGATAAAGACAAACACGCTATTGCATACAAACAGATAATTGACATATCCGAGCAGAATTAGCTTTGCCATCCAAGGATTTTGGAAGTGAAGCATAGCAATCTGTTAATATCATCATTCGCTAAATACAACTAAATCTAAATCATCCAAAATACCCGGTTCTTTAGCATTCAAGTCTTAATATGTGTTCGTCTAAGTATTCCTAGCTGACAACCATCTGACAAGGGACTATGACATTACATATCAAACTCAACGGATGTCAATATAATTTCTACCATGGCATAATATATCCGTGACTTTTATTTATGTTTAACAAGCAAAATTCATCCATATGCTGTTGTTTAGATATTTTGAGTGATAGGACAATTTGTAAGCTCCATATCTAGCATCCTCAACGAGGAAGGTTACAAATACCTGGTGCATATAGCTACGAAAAATTTCATTTTGCTTCCTCAATCTCTGTACAAACCGCTTTGGAGCAATAACACCAGTTTTTCTCTTTTGCGAGCTTATCTACATGGGAAAACACATGTAAGCCCACAAGAAAGAAAAGATATTTTGGGGAGTTTGTATGTGTGTGTATTTGGGGTGGGAAGGGAGTATTACTGAAATCACAGAATGAGCAGAAGCAAGCATTAAACTTCGTAGCCTTTTAATATAGATGAGAAAAAGCATTCCAGATGCCATAAAACATAAATGTTCTGATCCAACAAGTCACATCTCATCACAGTTCTTATGCAAGTTTCAACCTACTGGCTACAATCAAATTTAGCACCATTTGATTCAACTACCCTGGAATTCCTCAACCCAGACTCCCACAAGACCCCGTTCGCTTCATGCACCTCATCACTGCTAACAGACCATTGTACAAACATCTCCACGTAGTGACTCAGATTCGTGTACAATTACAAAGTTAGACACGGAGATCTAACAGAAAATCTTCTCGAACATATTCAATAGATACATGTTCCATCAGGCGATTAAAGAATGCTTTACGATTCCCAACAAGATAGGGTCTTATAATACATAATATTAGGTCATGTCAATTCCGACATCACAAAGTTTCCTCACAATTTACACTCCGTTGTATTTGTTTTCTAATGATGTTATATGTGCTGCAAATAATCCTAATTATAACCTTTTTCTTGAATGATCGTTGCAAATAATTCTAATGATGTTAGGGAAAATACGGTTGAAACTTGAATACAGTTAGTGGTCTTTACAATCTTAAACCAATTTGTTTGTTGACCAAGACACCAAGTGAATGATATCCTATGGCACGGATCTTGCAAAATGTTCAACTGATCAATTTGCTAAACCAAGTTTTTAAAATTCAAGTTGGAATTCAGCAACAACATAAAAATATTTTCCCCGACCGTTGTAGCTTCCAGGTAACCAATTCTAGAAGGTTTATCTATGCAAGAGAGCCACAATTGACTTATTTAAAAATAAAAAAATAAAAAAAAATAAAGAAGAAGAAAATGAGATACCAATCACATAATTTGACAAGATAGTCAGCCCTCTCCAAAAAATGCTTACCTGTGTAAATAAATCTGCTAGGCACGTCATGAGATTTTCATCTGCATCAGCCGGACTTTTGTTATTTGAATAATATTCTAGCAACTGCTCGCGGAATGGAACACAGAAATAAAGAGCCTGCATTAAATGGAGAATGAAATTAAAAAGAATTCTGAAAAGAAAAAAATTATGTTCAGTATGCATGCTTTATTAACTGTGAAGACGAAACGTACTAAAACAATAATAGGAACGAATTTCAAAAATCAAAAAATGCCCAGCTAATTACAGCTACTATCTAATACTGATGTGGTCCGCCGACGTCTTATGATCAATGTATCTCAATAGAGTGAGGATCATGAATTCATAATTTATATACCTCCAACCAGAGTCATCATAACCAGAGAACAATGGATAAACCAAATCAATTATTTTTTAGACATGCTAGCATAGGATAAACAAAGTGTGTTCAACCAAGAACTACAGATAACATATTTAATTGATTCAAGTATTGAATTAAGTTTTACACTTCAACTGAAATAAATGGTGAATAATTTAATCTAAACCAAGTACAGAGCAAAGGATCCATAACATAGAGGCATGTCATGATCTGTCCAGTAATATAATACACGGAAGTGAAAGAGTTATAGTTTAAACATGAAAGATATAAGATGTAAAGAACAGAGATGTAACTTAATTTTTCCTTTCCTAGTATAGTAAAACTTAAACTTCAATAAGGATGCTATCTTAGTTCAAAACTACGGAAGAAAGAAATGCATACTACGTAAATTCTAAATTTTGTCACGTGCTTTTTTCAATTTTCCATTCAGATATATTCCTTCAGAAGCTTAGTCTGTCACATTTGCTTCTATTATCCAGCTCCAAAAAGGAGCCAGAAAAAGGTGCATCTTGACATTCCCTTAAACACCCCCCCACAAAAAAAAACCTCAATCTCTTCATAAGGGCACTTGTGATCCAATTTAAACCAAAAACAATCTGCCATCTTTATTCTAGCAATACAAGTCAATTGTCACAAGTTAAACCAATGGTAAAAAACAGCACGGTCACCATCATTTCTTGTTAACTTATCAGCACAAAAGCAATGAACTATTGTATATATCCCCATATTCACTGAGAAATTTATTTCATCCTATTTAATAACCAAGCAAAAAAATTCCAATCAGGCACTCACAGATAAACAGTAAAACTTGATTGCTTCGCAAGAAAGTACAGTTGACAAAACACTAAGTCACTGTTTGGTTCAGCTACAAAAATAGATTAAAATCTAAATTAAAATCAACAATTAATTGTAACCAAATATTTCACGAGTCCCATAGCTTTTTAACCATACATTCAAGATCTTTTATCAAAATCTGATTTTTATCTAAACCGAAAAGGGGCTAAATTCACGCATTATTAAAGTCGCATATATTGACATAGAAACACGAATAACTACTTATATTCACTCGGAAATATTTACTCCACTTTCATCAAGAAGCAAAAAAGTAAAGAAACCCAACCACAGATAAACAGTAAAATTGATTGAAATGAATCTCGCAAGAAAACACTAATAAAACCACTAAATTCACAAATAATTACACTACAGGTAGAAACATATAAACTCGAATAACTACAAAGAGATATAGGAATGATCGTAATGAAATATCAAGAAACCTGAAGAACGCTGTTGCAATAGCAAGTGTTGCCGAAATTTTCGAGGCCAAAATATCGCTCGCCTTCGGGGAATTGGTCTCCGAGCGCCTTCTCCAGTTTCGACCCCGCTGCCCCCATACCTCCTCACTTCATGCAAAAACTATGTATCTATACTGAATTCAGAATCGGAGATAATAAATTGGAGAATTAGTTTGCGATTGGATTGGGGGAAATGAAACGAAGACAAGGGCTTCGGTAGCAGATGTGGAAAATAGACATTAAAACAATATTTTATTAGCGTCAAAGGTGGGGGCGAGAAATTATGTCAGTTGAAAATAAAAATTCATCCAAACTATATAAATTTGTTTTCCATGAAAATAAAGAAAATACAGTTTAAAATAATTCTACCTTTGAATTCGATTTCCATTTCCATTTCCATGCTGCAATCAAACAGACAAAGTGAAATTCGTTGCAATCAAACGTGGTCTTAAAGTAAATTTTTATTTTAAGCATGTTTTGATAGGTTTTTTTTTTTTATTATTATTATTATACTCTTTGATCTACATTCTTAAAAAAAATGCATTTTTTCAATAGTCATTTTCAATCACACGATATTTAATAAAATAATATTATACGTAAATTTAATTTTTTTTTCTTTTTTAACTACATATTTTCTATCACATTACTATTTAAAATGCATTTTTTCCTTAAGAATGCGCATTAAACAGAGGTTTATTATTTGTTTTTTTTTTTCAAAAAATATTACTTGTTTAAAATTATATTTATAATTAAATTAATTTTAATTTAATAAATAAAATATTATTTACTTTAGAGTTGACTAAGTTGTTAAGTTACGTGTAATTTTGATCATAACCTAAAATACGATCTTATCATGTTATTCAAGAAGTGATCTTTTCAAAATAGTATAATTGAAACTTATAAGTTACTTTTATTTATAATAAATAAATATAAAGAAAAAATTACCCAAGGGATGACTACCTTCAAGATAAGGAATTATATTAGGAAGCGGGGCCGCATTTTTTGGAAGCGTCCCCCTACTGTGAGGGGAATGTACAAACTTGATGTACAAAAAGTTTTACCCATTATATTATCGTGTGTAAATAAAATACAAATGTAAACCAGAACCGTGAATTATATTTATCTCTTATTTTTAATCACGTGATTTTCAATAAAATAATATTATATACAAATACAGAATGTTTTCTTCTTTTTTAACCACATATTCTCCATAAAAAATACTATTTCGAATGCATTATTTCCAAAAAAAAAAAATTGGCTCAGACATACTCTAAATTTTAGTTCCGGTCTATTATAGCTTAAATTCTAGATAAAATCTAAATTGAAATCAACAGTTTATTTTAATAATATATTTCATGATATCTACAATTTTTATCAATTTTTTTAATTGTATATTTCAATAATTTTTATCAAAATTTATAAAAAAAAATTGATGATTAGTTATATCAAACGTGTCTAAGAAAAATGTTTCCGAGGATTAGAAAGAATTAGTTACAAAAATCTTGATATAATTCAAAATAAAATATAGAAAAAAACAACATATGAAGAAATTGGTGATCGTACTTCGTAGGCTTGGAACGAGGCAATCCCCATTACTTATTGGGTTGGATTATTCCCATGATAATTCAAGGAGCAGTGTATCGTATCTCAGCAATTCGACTAACAGACCGGATTCAAGAATGAACTAAAAATGTTTTAAATCGAGCTAATATGTAAATAATAAAATTTCAACATAAATTATTTTTTTACATATAAATTTAATTTATATGTTTTAATGAGCTGGTGTTGATCGAACTAAAGCCCAATCATGTATGAAAAATAAGAATTTTGATACTTGTACATAATGGATTACATAATATGATGTGGAGGAAAAAGATTGGATAAAAAAGTTGATTGTGCCTTAAAATGGTAAATGATAGAGTATCATGCGACATTATGTAATACATTACGTAAATCTTGATGTACATGTACTAAAATCTGAAATAAAAAATGTTATATCTACACTCCAAGTGTACATTTGCTTTGACATTTGAAATAATGTTAAAAGATGATTGAAGGAAAAAATTGTTTATTTTTTAAACCGTCCAATGATATGTTATTACGTGATGTATAAATGGTGATGTAGAAAATAATGTGCATGTAGCATAATTGATTTGAAATATATGTTATTGGATCTAATCATGCTTGGTGTACATCATAGTGTACACTTCGCTACAATTTGACAATTTAAAAAAAAAATAGATTTTTCACCAATCACATCTTGCCAACAAGGATGATGTACAAGTAACTTAATTCTAATATCATTCAATGTCAACTAAATACGATGATAAATATTAATCATACAATTTCTACCATTTTAAAACTCCATTTCTTTCAGAAATTCTCTCATCCATTAGGATAATCGGATATTTGATTTAAATCTTTTACCTCAATTTCTTTTAGCCCATGTTTGGTACACATTAAAATTTTATTTTCATTCTTCTACTCATTTTCAATCACACATTCTTCAGTAAAATAATATCTTCCATCACATTAATAAAAATTTTTTTTCAACCACACATTTTCCATCAATCTACTATTTTAGAATATATTCTTCCATCCTGTATCTTTGAAGGCATAATCTGCGATTTAACTCCTTCACCAAAGTTCTGGCAGGATAGGTGGAGGCCTCAGGTTGGGGTTGAACCTTTAGAATATAAACTCCTTATCTACAAGAGGGCAAAAGGCAAGAGAGGAGAGTTAGTGGCAGATAGCGTAATCAAGAAAAAGATGACGAGTTTCTCCATAGCCTCGCCCTGTACCATCTCTCTCCCTTCAAAATCGGCCATTTCAAAGCCCTCTTCTTCCTCCTTTAATGGCATTCGAATTGCGCATTACTGCCCACCCAGCGCCTTGTCCACTCGGATTTCACACACTTCTTCTTCTACAGTGGTTATGATGGCGAAAAGAGAAGAGGAATTGAAAGAAATCAGAACCAAAACTACTGAACAGCTTAACGATGAGATTGTCGACCTCAAAGGAGAGCTCTTCATGCTCCGCCTTCAACGCTCCGCTCGTAACGAGTTCAAGTCGAGCGAGTTTCACCGAATGCGCAAAAGGGTACTCTCTACCTTTTTTTAGTGAATGTGTATTGACTTCTTTTGCCGTTCTTAGTTTTATGGCATGCTTGATATAGAATATTAGACAGCACTCTTCCGAAAGAAAAAGAAGTTAAAACCTTGCTCTGTAAAGAAGATTAGTCTGTCTTAATTTGTTGTTTGAATATAAGGGAAGTAGACTTCAGATTTTAATTAATTAAGTTGTCACAATGCTTGAATTTTGATGTTTTCTGGTTTTCAATTGATTTTGAGGTTGGGATTTGGCCATTTGGGAAGTGAAATGACATGAAGAAAAAGATTGTGAAGCTACATATATTAAAAACTGAATTTGTCTGGCTATTGATAATTTTTAATGGCAAATTGGTAGTGTGATTGAGAAATGAAGAAAGATTGGACACTTTGAAAAGATTTGAACTTTAAATACATAAAATGTTTAGATGGAGTTCTGGAGCTGTTGGCACTCTATTCTTTCAGGTTTTTTTTTCCCCCGATTGGTATGAATAAAATCCTAATTTAAATCTGCAGTTGTGAATAATTATTGTTTCTAGATACGGTGCTTGATATTCTCGAGTTTGATGACATGCTTCTACATTTTGTTGCTCGTCTGATGTCTCATTATAAGTACAGAAGTTGACGGGTATAGGGTTCTCACTAAAAATTTCTAGTAGCAAATGGTTCTTCAGTCTATCTTCTCAGAATTATTTTAAGTAGCTGCAATATTGTATTATAGACTTAAAGACTACTTTCCATGTTGGATACTTTTTTATTGATGAACTACCTTGTCTAAAAGCTTGAGTTTGTTACAGAGCAGACAATTGCTTTGTTATCGATACTCTCCCTCAAGCGTAGGACGGATTCCATTTCATCATCAAAAGTCTTGATAAGTGAGCATTTTTATAAATATGAAGGGGTGAGACTTGAACTTAGAACCTTAATCGTATCATGTTGAACACCTCTTTATAAGTTATAATTACAAGGGAGGAGACAAACTAATTTCTTATATTGAGTACTTCAATTAACACTAGTGTCTTTCCCTATGCAAGGACATGAGCTGGATGCACACTGGTACTGATATACTGATGTCAGCTTCAACAGAGAAAATTTCTTAGTTAAGATTATTAGTTAATGAAAGATTTTATATGGAGTTTCTGGTCATACTTAGTTGCTGTTTGTGGTTCAAACTTAAACATGTTGCCTGTAGAATTCTACATATGTGAAGACTTCTTGTGTATGCCTGAAGGTATTACATGATACAAAATACTACCAAATACTGCACTCATTTTAGGCTCATTGTGTGTGTTTCTTGTTCAAACCGCACGTCCAAGTTCTAATATATTGAACAGAGAAATTAGTGCAGCCTCAACTGCTCTGATATTTTTACATTTAGAAGACTAACGTCAAGTTGAATAAGGTTTACATGGTAAATAATTGAGAAGCTTGCTTCTTTGATTCTCTTCACTTGAGGAAGGATAAAGGGTTATGTTTTTTTATTAGAATCCTTGGATTTACTAGAGTTGATTCTATTAAGTCATCCCTTCAAGATCCCTCCCTAATCAGACGCCACTTGCATGTTACTTTCTTTTATGATTTAATTTTTAAGCTCACTTTTCTCTCGTTTGCCAGTTTACTCACTTATTTGTCTTTGAACAAATTATCTCTAATTTGAAAACAGATTGCCCGTATGCTTACTGTGAGGAGGGAGAGAGAGTTGGAGGAAGGAATTAACAAGAGGTTGTCAAGAAAGCTCGACCGGAAATGGAAGAAAAGCATCGTTCCTAGACCACCTCCATCTCTTAAGAAATTACAAGAAGAGGAGGCAGCAGCAGAAGCCAAGGAATCGACATGAGTTTCACTAGACCTTTTCTTTCGAGCAAAATTCATGCACATCTCTTCTTTTGTCATCCATTTTCTTCTTTTCAAGTTTTTGATACCAAATGTAAGGTTTTTAATTGTAGCTCGATTTGTTTCAAACTGATCTATGTGTAATTTTGCGTTGTGGATTATATACACATTTATTTTCAGTTTTGGTGCGTACAAAGGGAATTTCCCACTCCGGTAAAGGAGAACGTGTTGTGCCATCGACTAGCTCTCTTTAAACCATATATGCTTAAATCTGCGGTAACACGTATTTATTGAGGTCTGCTTTAGTTTGTTTCAGTCGATAAACCGTCTCACGAGCAATATATGTGTTGAGAAAGTTCAATCAATCTTGACATATGGAGGTTCAAATTCAATTAATTTTGAATTTTGATTTTGTTTAGAAACTCAATTGCTGCTAAAGTGGGCCAGATCATAACCTGAGTCTTGTCCAAAATGCCCGGGTCAAATTGCATATTTTAATTTGTAATAAGAATATGCATACAGCTAAACTTCAAAGAAAGCCAATTAAAGTTGTGTTACTTTAGAAACAGAGATAAAATTGTTACGTCTCAAAATGGAGGCTTACACCTCAAAATAGGAGCTCAAGAAGAAGCCGAAGTACTATGTTAAGTGGCAAAAGTCTTGGAGCCGAAGCATAGGCAAGTAGAAGAAACCTTAAACCGAAGCACTATCTAAATACCTGATGCTCTGAAGCCTGAGCACTATATAAGAAGTCAAAGAAGAAGTCGAAACTCTTCACACCTAAGACATCCAACATGAAGTTCCCTTTGGTTGAAGTCCTGGTTCCAATCCGAAGCTCCCTTAGCTTAAAGCCCTTGTTGTCTTTTAGAGGATCTACAGGCAATCTTTAGGAATGATTGATATAATATTTGTAATAATAAATGTCACGATTATCAACCTATGGTACAAGGTGGCAGACCACACTCAATCTTCTCTCTTACTTATTCCATATTTATTTGCTTGAGTTAGATTAATATACTTTAATTGAGTTATTTATGATTGTTTATATGCAATCATCTTTGATCATATTGCCAGTGTTTGAACATATTTGTCTCTCATCGTAAAGCTTCTCTCAGTCCATAAACGACATCCTTTTCCATCCGAATCTCCGGTCAAAATATGTTGAAATTTGCTTTCGTGAACCCGACATTTGTTGTCCACGTAACAACTACAAAAAACGGGGTCAACAAAAATAGTTTCTGACAGTAAATATTGAATCTAAACTATAAATGATTTATCATAACAATTCTCAGTTCAAGAATATTGTGATTCGAGATAGTTACACTACGTCAAATGCACACGGAAATATCACCAAATTTCAAAATTGCAAAATGTTCCATTATCGAATAAGCAGACGAAAAAAAGGAGTAACTATCAGTCTATCACACAACATAACTAAGGAGGAAAAAAGGGGCAAAAAGCACAGGTACACAACTAGTTGCTGAGATATGGGACAAAACCAAGCTTGGCTGATCAGACAACCTATTAATAGAAATCGATAAACTTGTTTGGTTTATATCTGTTAGCTCATCGCCCTCCCGACAACTCAATAGCACTCTGATTGTGAATTGAGTGGTCTACCCATTCGAATCTTCTCTGTAATCTCTCGTACTCATGCCTCTGTGTCACTTCAACGTGTTGCCATTCTTCCCACCTCTCTGCAAGTCCATCTCCTTCCAGCATCCGGACGACCTCTGACATTGCTGGGCGATCTCCCGGTGATGATTGAGTACAGAGCAATGCAACCTGAATCATCATCTCGACTTCTTGGATATCGTAGTTTTTGTTTAGGTTGCGATCTACGATAGAATCCAAACTTTTCTCTCTTTGCAGTTTCTTAACCTTCAAGGCAATGTACAGCAGATTAATTGAGGAACAAAGGAAGTTAAAAAATATCCAACATATCAGTGGAACTTGGAAAGAGTAGAAATAATTGCTTAATTCTTAACTAGTATCGCAAGTAAAAGTTCTCCTACCCTGCTATCTACTATCCTTCATTAAAACTAAATAACATTAGCCTAACTCCAAAAGCAATGATGAACCAAAAAGAAATCAGAAAATGAACAAAGAACACAGTTAAAGTGCTTCACCCGCAACATCAGAGTAACGTCCACTTGCTGCTGCAGAATTTTCACAAAAATGGAGGAGATGACAAGGTTTTCTCACAAGAAAAAACAGCCCCTTTACAAGTCCATAGCATAATGTTGGAAACGAGGTCAATCCACGAGCTGCTAGCTCGGTCCATTGGCTCATATTGAGACGAGCCATGGGCCGAGCTAAGCTCAATTTTTTTCTCGAGCCCACAAGTCGGCTAGTTTTTTGGGCTCATGGGCCTGCTTTTTTTGGGCATGTTTTATTAATTTCTTAAAAAAACGAGTTAATTCGTGGGCTCATGGACAGCTCAGCTCTGACCATGATGCCCACGAGCCAAATGGGCGAACCAAGCCTATTTTGTGGACATGAGTCAAGCTCAGGTGTCTAAGGGCCAAGCCGAGCTCCATCTCTAACTGTATAATTAGGCTCCACAAAACCCGCAACTCACATTGAAGCCACTACTACTATCGTGGGCACCATTTTCACTTCCACCAAAACTCGCCACCACCCCAATGTAAAATGTACAACAAAAGACAGACCAACCATTCGTGACCTAGACCCCTCCACCACCATAGCCACGTGCACATGAAGTCCATCAGAAACTGCGATTTACCACTCCTAAACTTGCCACAGGTACAACTCGTCAATGAGGGAAACCCATTGATCACCACATAGCACCATCATCCCATGAACTTTGATGCAAGTATGTCCAACTGTTAGTGTAGGTAGACGCAAGTAAACATGTACATAAGCAGACAGATAGGTTGATGAAAATATACTCATAAAAACATATAGAAGACATAAAGAAACGCACATGCATGTGGGCACGCGCATGCACGGAAAAAATTAAAGACATGCAAATAACATGTCATTGTTAACTTACATGGTCAAGCAGCAAAACATCGTCTTCTTCTTCCAAGCGTGAGAAGTCTATAGCCCGCTGGCCTGTTACAAGCTCTAAAAGCATGATACCATAGCCAAATACATCCGTCTTTTCTGATGATTTTCCAGTCGACAGATATTCAGGAGCTATGTGACCCATTGTACCACGAACTTGAGTTGTAACATTAGTCTTTCTCACATCAACTAACTTTGCCAAGCCAAAATCACCGACGACTGCTTCAAAATCTTCATCCAGCAAGACATTAGCAGCTTTAACGTCTCGGTGAATAATTTTAGGATTACAATGCTCATGAAGATACTCTAATCCACGTGCTGTGCCTAATGCCACATGTTTTCTGGTAGACCAATCGAGAACAGGCTCCCCAGGTTTGAGCTCTGTATCATAATTCAAAATAATTATTAAGAAGATTGAAAGTGCATGCAAAAATCAATCTACTGCAATTTCTAAATAAAAAATAAATCATCTCAAAAGCTGTAGAGATGAACAAATTACGAAACTCAACTTGCACCAATCTTGTGCAGTTACTTTTTGGGGATGAAAATTACCAGAAACAATTATTTTTCACAATGCTATACATAAAGGTTTAGTGAAATCCATAATCTGCAATTTTAATCTAACTTAAGTTAAACCTTAAGCATACAAAAACTAGAGGCTTCTTGCTAAATTTGAAAGGGTTTATGAGCATCTCAAGGTAATTTGCTCCCCTGCATTTTGCTTTCATATTTAATTAAAAAAATATAAGGGCTTATAAGAAAAATAAAAACGATTTAAATTAATGTAGTTCCAATAGATAGATATCATATAAGATTTACAAAAGACACGCCTTTTTTTTTTATCAGCCATATTCGGTCAAAGAAAGAAAGCAGATTTCAAAAATGTACATCTCCTTAATGGTAAATCGATCATTAATAATATATGGGTTGACTTTCATGAAAATAAATTATAGGATCTGCAACTGCTATGATGGATTATGAATGTAATACAACATACCTCGTAGACGAGAGGCAACACTTAAGTTTTGCATAAACGGATAAACTAGAAGGCGTTCTGTCGGTGTAGTGCAAAATCCAATCAATCGTAAAAGATTTTTGTGAACAGCCACACTTATCATCTCAACTTCACGATGGAATGCTGCATCTCCACCAGGACTCTCGAAATCAGTCAAACGTTTAACGGCAACTTTCGTGTTATCTCCAAGCACTCCTCTATAAACCTTCCCAAAACCTCCTTGTCCAAGAACATTTTTCTCATTGAAGTAGTCTGTAGCGAGCTGCAACTCTCTCCATGCAAATCTTTTCAACTGCCCAAATTCAATCCTTCGGTCAACTTCACCTGTGCAATCAAAAAGGAAAAATCAACAAAATTAGCAGATCAAATGTACTTTGAATTTTGAATTTCCTAAATTTGAAAAAATATTTCCGAATTCCAATAGACAACTGGTGTAAATCAAGTGCATAAACAAAACTAATAAAAAATTGAATTGACAGATTAATGTGGGAAATATCTGTTTTTTCTCAATACAACCAGCAGTTCAAGAGACATAACTGGGAACAAGTACATTAGAAATCTCGTGGTATTTGTATCAGTTGGAATTTGGAACCATTTTGTCTAAAAGCTTAAGTTGTTAAAGAGAGAATGTGTACGTCTATTTAAATTATGTCTTCAACAAGCCCCTCCATTGCGGATCGAGTTTATTTTTTCATTAAAGGTTTGCAATGTGAACTATTTTTATAAATGGGTACCTAACAGTGAAACTCATGGGAACTTTGCTTGTTTTGATACCATGTTAACCACCTCATCTAAAAGCTTAAGTTGTTCGAAATGGCACACATTTATTTATTCAAATTTAGTCTTCTACATTATTTAAGATTATCAAAATAAGCAACACAAACCTGCAACATCTACAAAAACTTCACGCCTGTAGCCTTTGTGCCTACTCTTCCACATAAAGTACAGGAGAAAACCTCCAAGAAGAAGCATAGCAAGGAGGGCACCCGCAACCCCAGCAATTACACCAGTCTTTGATTTATGTGATTTACCTGCAAAGACGCAATCTATGACTTTAATGCAAAAAAATTACTTATATCTTATTTGAAGCACTTGTTCAATCTTCTTGAGGTTTTATTTTCCATTTTCAAGAAGAAACACACATATTCACTTGAACAGCTCCTTTGTTCAGACCTCCTGACATTACAACCTACAGAAGCAGTAGTGTTTCACAAGGTGCATATATGATGCATATTTTCAGAATGTAATGTTTCTACATTTACCTCCATCATTAGATTCACAAAGGTGGGCAGAACTGATGCCACAGTTCAAGTGGTTCCCTGTAAAACTGAAACAAGCAACTTAAGTTAAAGTGAGTTCGATCTAGAAAACTGGGTGGAGGAGAGCAAAGGTGATAACAAACAATTGATATCACAAGCAGCAGTATCACCCATCCATGTGCACACGCACGCACACACACATACATTTATGTGTTTATTTATATGTACATGTAAATATTAGAGAGAGTCCATACTTGTAGCTGGAAACCTGAAATAATTGCTCATGTATTTGGCCACTAAGACCATTCGAAGCAAGCTGGCTGCAAAAAAAAAGTTTCATCAGTGCCATATAAAACAAAATAGATAGACATGAACGACTTTATTGCCTAAAGTAAAAAATTCCATTGGAGGGGCAATAAGGCTCTGTAAAGTTGCCATAATATACTAATCATACAAGACTAAACACTTACATGCTAACCAAGTTCGAAAGATTTGACAGTGATTCAGGAATCGATCCTGTGAGATTGTTTTGACTTAAAATCCTGCTAGCACGAACAACATCTTACTTCTAAAGAAATTAAAATGGGGAATATGCTGATGAAATTCTTACAGAATGCTTACAAATATGCGAGCTTCTTCAGGTTTCCAAGGGAATTTGGTATTTCTCCGGTTAAATGGTTATTTTCCAGATCCAGCATGGTCAAATTTGTCAAATTTCCAAACTCTTCAGGTATCTTACCAGTTATGCCATTTCCTTGCAATGATCTGCAGTAGACATTGGTTTAGCAAAGACATCTCAAGTGCATGATGACAACACCAGTATTTTTATTTTATGTTTGTTAACTTATTCTCCACTCAATTTAAATAAAGACATTTATTCCAAAGATTGAGTTCTTGAAAAAAAAAAAAAAAA